>VRMD01000269.1:0-31535 GCA_009872375.1 Sminthurides bifidus
AGGTAAAAGCTCACAGAGAGAAAGAGAGGTTTTAAGAGATTCATATAGGACACAAAGCAACGGCTGTTTCCTTCCTCATCTTTCTTCTCTTCCTCTACACACACCTTCACCAGCAATAAGCTCGCCGTATTGAGTCAACAGTATGTACCTAGAATAATTCTTATAACAATGGAACAAGATCCTACATCCAAATCTTCCTTAAGGCAAATTATCCCTTGGTGAACTGCAAGCTCTTCTCTTCTTTCCCAGGTACCTGATTTCAGTCAAAAACTGCCTACGGGGAAATTTTACACTTGATGATGGTAACCTATCACCTGGTGCAAGACACCTATACGATCAGTTAAGGTCTTAACAAGCCTCTAGTTAGTGTCGTTCAAACATTTCCGATCTGAGCAGGGATTGAGGGAGAACAGATCAACAAAATTCTTTGCTCCAACTTCAAGATGGCTTGTGAACACAAAAAGGTACCCTTTTCTGCCACTCAGGAAGATCAGGGTTTTGTGGGATTCCAATATGTTTTACTAACTAAACCTCGGGAGAAAATTGTTTTTGTAACTTTAGTGTACTTACCAGGCGTTTTTTCCAGGACCCTTAAGATGAATCCCTTCTGTTTGATCTCCAGAGCTAGAGCGTCCCTTGACTACCATGGATGGACCATCATTTATATATTACTCGTTCAATGTCGGCAGATCAGAGACTTTGAGAAACATTTATGTAGAACTACTAGAGCACGTATTGCTCTGGTACATGCTTTGCTTTGAGATGGCGAGGGAGCCTAGATGAGGGACGGATTTTACTGTTCCCCTTTTCGTGCAAACGCATATAGATTTCATCCGTGCTTCTTCCTTCATTGCTATTCCGAGGTGCGGTTCTTTGACTCTGCCTAGGCATCATTCCTCACGCATGTCATCCCTTTAATCTTCGGTGCGGCATTTTCCCTTCGTCCAACCACCATTCTAGTCTTTACAATGGTCGTCCCTTCTTCTTCCATTCTAAATAAAAGCATTTCCAAGGAGAAATGCATCTTCCAGTCAAAGAATTGTATGCGTTTCATTGTACTGTACTTCAGGTTCAGACTACAAGTATTACTCGTTGGCTCTGTTTACGTTTACATGGAAATGGAAATGAGACAAGTAAAACGCTCTTGGATGCTCTTCTAACTTACAAAATCATAAACAAAGGGCGAAAATATTGCTGCTGATTCTGGAACTGGCCCTATAATCGAGAATTACGAGGAACAGACGTGATTTTTGATGGGGGCTGGAGGCTTTTTTGGGCTGGAGCAAAGACATTAACCCAAAACAGACTAGATGTTGAACTTGCTACATCTGCACCAAAAAATCAAATTTTTAAATACATGTGATTAGCTAATCATTTCACTTAATCCAGAGAATTGGATACAATTTATAATGGCATTTCTTGTGCCCCTTTCTGGCTCGCATGATGATGATGATTAGATAAAGCTGGACTTCACTGTTACAATTCATCCTACAAATTCATTATGAACTGAACAACCTCAAGCTAAATAATACAATATAAATATTTTTAATTCTTCTCATTTGAGAACAAGAAGCCGAGAAGTGAAATGTTTGGAGGGATAGTTCCATCGCACTGGAACAGTGTTGAATATTGCACATTGAACCATTCAGTTACGGTAAAGATAATGCGACAGTTTACCGCACATGTTACGCGATTTGGCACGATAAAAAATGTATCCTTACATATAACACAAAGTACTAGTTAAGCTGCGGCTTCATCAAAGTTACCAAGTTTGATTCTGATACTTTTCTCTTCTCAAAAGAAGTTTTGAACCGCTCCTGCTTGATCATCGTTTTCGTAGCATTAGATAGGTCGGTGGATGATATTTCAATGACATGTAATTCATTCTATCACCAGCAAAGACGAAAAATATCTTACAGCAATCAGCGGAAAATATTGGCTTCTGTTATATAATCCAAGTTGTTACCCTGAAGGTAAAGGACTAGTTTCAGCCTTGTGGGGGCGAATGGTTCTATTGCTACCATTTTTTGTTTCCTTGGTTACAGTCGTCTAACGCTCTAGCTGTCGATATTTCTTCCGCATATTCGAGACCGGATCACGGAAAAGTACAGGATCCAATCGTAAGCTTGATCTTTTTAACGGAACTTCACCAAAGATTTCTGCGAGGCGATTTATACAACTATGACGTTCCTTAAAGTGTTCTGCGTCGTTCCACGACGACCTGAATTTCAAAACAACTTGTTTAAGTAGGCATGCACGTGGTAGGTATAAATTCAATATGCTGCAAATTAGTACACCTTGGTTATGTGAGTTGTAGAGGTAGTCTTCTGTTTCTGTTAAGGTTTTAAATGTTTAGGATTACCTGGTAGGGTATTCTTTAAGAACTTTCTTGTGAGTAAGCTTGATGGGACTTTTTCTCGTGACCCGGACTACAAGCATGTTCATTAGAATGTCCTCACAGTTTTGCCCAGATTCTACGATTTGAGCTGCAGCAGGTGGAACTCGGGTCCAATATAGGTGATTGTAGTAAACGTGATAAATAGCACCACCAGCTAAAACCATACTGTAGTCGTTCGTTAACTTTGAACTATACATCCATTGTTCCTGCGAAATACAAATATTCAACAATATTATAGATTTCAACGTTGACTTACAGGTAAAACTTTAGCTTTAAGTACTTTCATTGACAAAGCTTGTGTTTCTCTAAAATACCAGACCTTTGGCTCGTCCCAATAGTGAGTTCGCGTTGGATATCCGACAATTCGGTCAGGAAAAGATCTCCACACTAAATACGCAAAGTCTAGTTCATCCGTTGTTAAGAGAGAGTCTTCGTCCAAAGAAAATACCTAAAAAACAATGGATAGGTCTTTGAACTATCTTAAAATTAAGCGTCATGGATAGAACTACGAGCTACAAAAGAAAAACTTTATACTTACTGCGTCTGTTTCTACTTCATCATCTGTGATAAACCGTTGAGATATAGATTTGGAAGAACTGCGTTTTATGGTTAGCGGAATTGATATGTCAGGCCATATTTTAGGAATGGTTCTTCCGCTGTCCCAAACGACTAGAATCTGAAATCCATAATGAGCAAAATTTTATTCGCTCAGAGCAGATGCTGAGATTGCATTGCAAATTATGTAACTACCTTTGATATGAATTTGCTGTGACCAGCATTTTTGATAACACGAAACAATGGCGAACTTGAGTAACTGCTAAGACTTGTCGTCTTTGCTCCGCTTATTCCTGACTGAACATAAATAACGGCAGTAAAGTTTTCCCTGAGATGGGTAGAATTGCCGAGATGATGAAAGGGAAATCTGTGCAAATCATCTGCATAATCCACATCAAAGCTTAATGCTCCAGGAGAAGAATTCCATACGATGCTGCTGCGGGCGTTATGTAGAAACACACGGTCTCGGATAATCTATTACAATACCAGTTCATATTTAAATAATCTTGCATCAATATATATCAACTCTCAATGCACTGATCAATGAAACGCGAATTAGCCGACCCAGTACCTCAAATGTAGTTTCTACTATTTTCTCCAGCGAACACAAATATTGATTCCAAAGAATTTGGGTTTGCTGTCGTAAGTAGAAGATGCTCACAGAGTCGACAGAACGAACGATATCCAGAGTTTGCAAAAGCAATCTTTCATCTACCGTTATAGCGGCTTTACTCCAATCGATTACTTCGGAGAAAGGCAAGACCAGGCCATTGGAGAGCAGAACAGGAATGCATCCTGCTTTGAGAACTTCAACGAAGCGAAAAGATCCCAATCGCCTACCTCTTGGCACCAAACAAAAGGTGGAGTTCGCAAGTAGGGATTCGTAATCGAATCTGTACCACAATAGAACCATTTCAAGTCTAACCCTAGCATGCTGTAATGATGACCTCTTTTCTTCCTTCCTCAGAAGAACTTGTTATAAAGACACAGTTAAATTACAATTACTTTTCATATTCCTTATTATCTTGATCGCATCGCTCATCCTTCATTTCCTTCCAGTTCTTCCCATGCTTACAAGTTGTAACCATGACAACGTCATCTCCGTTGTGCAAATGATAGATCGAGTTTCGGGTTTCAGAACCAATCCCGTACACATAACGTTTGCCTGATAGACCATAAATCGACATTAAAAGTATGGTAAAAAATGCAAGAATCAAGTCCAAAATACGGGAAATATCAAAATGGAGATTTACAAACCTTTGAAAGCAATAGTATATTTATTTCTCGGAGGGAAATGATTACTCATGCCGGTTCCCAACTCACAACCACTAGCAGGATGCGTAGCATGAAACAACGGTATGGATACGTCGAAGTCATGCCTATATTGTTCAATGGACATAGACGCTTTTGCCAAAATTGCTTTTCCTGGATCGAACCCAAGATCAGTCTCGTTGTAAGCAGGCCAAGTTCCTGCGTATAAGTTGAAAATAACATGGTTTTCTCCGTTGTTCCAGAGCTGAAACAAGTGAATTTAGCAGTAAAAGGACATTACCACGCTACGGTTTACTGGAATGCAAATTATTTTATTATATTTCAGTCCTTACTTTTAGCTTACTCAAACGTAAAGGCAAGTTACGCACAAACTCTTCTTTCGAAAGCTCATCCCTGTTCAGCGTATCAATACTGAGAACGAAAAGACACGCTTCCGACGGGTCTTGCGTATAGTAGACGGATGTAGTTATGATTTTTAAAATCTTATCGTAGGTGCTACTCATCGGAACGTACTTGTCGATAGGATAAACATAAACTTTGAAGCTATCTGCCTTGCATCGATCGAAGTTGAAGCAGGTCCTCATGGTGCAGTCACTCCAGTGAATTTCGCTCTTTACTACACGAGATGATTCTACCTCTCGCTTTTTCCTCTGGACATAGTCATATATATTCTGCTCAGTTATATAACTAGGCGAAGAATCAAGTAGCGCCTGAATAGTTTCAATACTGCTGATAGCAACGATTTTCTCTTTGACCGACTTTCTAGAATTAGTGCTGAATATTTTTAATACGATTAGAGCTACTGCAGCGAAGGCTGCTGTACAGTAAACCGTCCTAAAAAGAGTTCTTTTGCGAATCACCATTCTTAAAATCAATCAAATGCAAATATATCCTAGAGGCAGAAATTTAGCTGCAACCGCACGCGATTTTGTCATTGATGTTGACTAAACCCGACATTATAGGGATGTACTTGCAACGGCAAGAACCAGTATATGATGAGAAACACCAATCCAATTAATGAGCAGTTAACACCGTGTAATTGAAGATGAACCGGTCCACGTCTTTGTTGATCTTGTAGTGTAACAGAGGGTCATCCTATGTGAGGTCAACCAAAATATATGTGTAATAGACGCTCTTCCTTCAGAAAAAATCTTGGAACAGCTGAACTGAAATAATTTTCTGCTCCACTCTTGCACAGGACTGCATAAATTTTTACCTGATATGATCCTTTTCCTACCTGCTCGCACAAAAAATTAATTCATCTTTTAGTTGATTGAGCCGAGAGAATAGGATGTATTAATTTTCGGTCACTATTTTGATTGATTCAGTCTGTAGGTGTAATAAAAATGGATCGCGCATGCAAATTAAGAGACGGAAACGTTACAACTAACACCGAGCCATATCAAAAACGGAAAATTGCGATAAGGAACACCCTTGATAACAGCAGAAATTAGATTCACTAACTGCCTGACAGCAGAGCGCATGCAAAATTTTTAATTTTAATTTTCCCAATTATTTATATTTTCCCGCTTCTTCATGATAGGCATTGTTCAGCAATATCGTTACCAAATACTTTGCCGGATTTGATTCATAATATGAATAAATAGGGGATTACCCGTATTAAGCTTGTGCTTTATCCCCTACGCGCGCATTGGGTTACGTATTTTAGTTCCGTTCTCGTCAAGAGCTAAAATAAGAATAATAATTTTTCTTAATGAGTCAATTCGATACTCACGTACTGGTTATCTTTCCTTAAAGAAGGAAAATATTGCGTGGGAAAAACATAATAATACAATAGGTTTTTTTAAAGCCGCTGCCGGCCTTATTTGTTACATCATGTCAAACCGGAAGGAACGCGAAGATCTGAAAAAATGGGCGAAGGAAATGGGTTTACCTGGCCTGAGCGAAGAACGTCTGTCCATGTTAGTTTATGATCATTAACTATTTAGCATGTAATTTTTGTTTTGAAATGAGTAGTTAGCATGCGATTCAATTGAGCGTGTGAAAACGGTTCATCTCCAGGATCTTGCGGGGACCAGGACGAGATTTCATCTTGAACTTCCTTATGAAGCGTTGCCGATCGGATGCATGCATTGAAGCTATGGTGGGCAATTTGTATCTTGACCGGAAGTTAGGACCTGATTGTACTGAGAGACTAAAAGATGGGGGGAAACAAGATGTGAGCTAAACAATTTACTTTTAGATTTTAGCTACTACTTAAATTTCATCATTTTAGTTATTTCCTACTATCCAACCTAATTTGATAACTCATTAATGTCTTTGAAATCTCTATAGGAAATAGATAGGACCGTTAATGATGTACTCTTTGCGGACAAGCGGAAAAGATTGCAGCAGATTGAAGATCAATGTCAATCCATCAGTAAAGAGATTGAAAAAAAACGAGACGTAGTTCATTCAACAAGTGAGTTATCAATTTTTTTTCGAAAAAAACTTAGATTATTAAAGAGAGCAATACAATGTCAATGATGCAGAATAATTGAGGTTTATTATAATATGCCACTATCGCACTAGAAATCAGTCCATTTGTGGAAGACTTCGGCAAAGTTCTGAATCTGAACAACGTCTTCGCGGAACGAATTCACGCAGCTGAGAGAATGCTACTAGAACTTCGACGAAGCTCACTTACACGTTGCAATGTTAGTGGCACCTTGACCGATTCTGAAAAAGAGATGCGAATCTCGGACTGCGAGTCGAAAATGTTGGAGTTGTCGAAAGCAGCACACCGTGCTTTTCAACTGGTTATTTTACGCCATTTTTATCCGCCTGAGGCCGAACACTCCATTCAATATGCGGCACCGCTCTCGGCAGAAGACTTCAATGCATTGGTCATGAAAGTGATTGACTGTAGTGACAGCGTCTGGCAGGTGCAGAACTTTCTTAGGAAAGAGAGAGAAGGTTTTTTAAAATCTTGTGGTAACTTAAGACGGAAGCTTACAGATGGTGAAAACTTCAGCATTTCTGATAAAACCGATGAGCTAGTGACGAAATGGAGTGATAAACATATTGACCTTCACGAAAAGAATAGAAAACGAGAGAAAATCTTAGAAGATACGAAATTTAAGCTGGAGAAATTAGTAGATCAGCTGGTGAGTGACAGGTCGTACGAATTTGTGCTCGATGAATACCAGATTCAACAATATTATTTCTTTCTATCAGCAATTATTAGGATTTTTGCATGAGTGGATTACTTTTTGATTAGAAGGAATCGCCCGCCTTTTCACTTGTTGGAGCGGAAGGTGTAAATTGTGTCATTCAAAAAACCAAAGTGGAAGCCATGATGAAGCGATGTCGATTGCTTGCCCGGAAGTGCCATAACATTGAGAACTTGTTTCCGAATGTTTCAATGGACATTGTTTCTCCCGATACTAACGTGCATTTATGGGGAAATCAAATTGATGGCGTTGCCGGAGATATTCATTCTGAAGTGGCGGGACTGGAAGATGAGCGTGGGCGATGGGTCGATGCACTTGATACTGTTGAGGTAACATCAATGTGATCAGCATAAGTTCATAGCATAGTAACCTTTGTTTCTTAGCTATCAATTTAGACTTACATGATTGCCCTTCTGCTACAGATGATGCAGGAAGTGTCCCAAGCGCTGAAAAAAGCTTGGCCGAAGCAGAAAGAATCTTTCACATCCTTGCAAGGGCTGAGAAAAGGCAACAACCAGCTAGCACAAACAGTCTTGAAAACACAGGAATGTTTGAAGCTTACGATGCCTAAGGAACTTGACGATATAACAGTGAATTTGCTGGAGACCAGGCAGAACGACCCGGATTATCGATCAGCCCTAACTTCATTGAATCATGCCAGTAAACTGTCTAACACAGCATCCGTCAACGAATCAGTAATTTCTGCCTCTTTAGACACTACTAGGAGTTCTGGTAACTCCAGTTTTAGTTATTCGGAAACCCAACGTTTTACACACAGCCAAGATATTGATAGTCTGGTTAAAAAAGTCCAAAACCTCACGCTGTTCAGCACGTGAGCTTGTTTGTTTTTACATTTGCGCAAGTATTTATAAATAACACGTCAATAGATGTAAATAATACAGTTTTGTGACAGATCACTATAAAACATTTTTTATTTCTTTTGCTCTCGATTAGAATCTATTCATGACCATGTAGTAAATCCTCACGAAGTATAGCGACTGAATGACTGAAAAGTGGCTAATTGTGATTAGGAATCCTGCTGTCCTAATAATGAGTTTAAAAATGGCTTACACTTCAAAGTTCAATGGATAAAAACACTCACACTGTCTTCATCACTACTTTCGCTAGCCAAAACTGAAGATAAGGACGCTAGAAAATTGAAATCGCAGTTATACCAAGAGTCATCTGGAGATTGGTGGTGCACAAGTTCACTTCCGTTTCCCATTTATAATGTTCTTTTTCGGGGGCTCCCACCTCAAACAAGAAGGGTCCACAACAAGCTGTGGTTTTTTGTACTGATGTGTTCTTAAGTGCTCCTCCACAAGCTTAGGTGTAACACAAATGACATGTTGACCTTTCCAATACTTCACCATATTCAAACACTGAAGAGTTGAAATAATATCAGTCTGAGCAATTGATGTTCTCTGGGATAGTTCTTTGATCGAAATCACTCCGCGAAAGTTTCTCAGAATATCAAGAAGAATCCATGACCAGTATGAACGGTAGGAAAGTTTACCTGCAAGACCAAACCAAGCAATACAAAATGAAATAGTTTTTTTTCTGAATATGGACACTGGAATACGTACCCCCAGTGAACCTTCATAAATTATCGCAACAGCTTACCCAAGTCTGAAAGTGGTTTTTCAGGGGATCCCACTACTTTTTCAATTTTTGAAAGCTCGTAACTGAAAGCTATAAGAAGTTTTCCGTATCCTTTACGCTGATATGGTGGGAGGGTCAGTATGCAAGCAACGTTATAACCATCAGCGCTTTCTTTTTCTTTCGAAAAATAGCCAACAAAATGAGCTCCTTGCCGATCGACTTGACACAGAACATAAAACAAGAATGGCTCAACGTCAAAATATAAAGTTTTGTGATCTAAGAAGAGCTTTGCCAGCAAGCACAGATTTTGGCAATATAACTTGTTATCTTTGCCATCCACTTCATATATAGATATTGTCCCCTGTGGTAAAAAAAAAGATGATATTACATTCTTAAATAAATGAAACTGCGCGACGCTATGACTACCGTAAGATTGATGTCAGTCTTGCCTTTCGATAAATTTCTCTGCCAGGGGGTTCACGAAAAGTACAGGAATCTAAATGCGCTCGGTATGACTTCTGCAGACTCATATACTTGAGGCAAAATTCACAAATGTAAAGCGTTTTCTGCTTCCCGTATTCTTCTGGATAAGGAGAGAAGTACCAAGTGTCGATTTCGAATCTTCCTATCTGAACTTTGTCGATATATTTGACCTAAAAGGAACGTATTTGATACTATAAATCACATAATCCTATATTATTGTAGCAAGAACTACTCCATCAATGCAATAATGCATCGGTGTACCTTTGTGATAGCTTCGTGTTCCCTCTCCAATGCAGCCGTTGTAGGATCCATTTCTTCAATGCCTTGCTGAACGTGATTGATTTCATCATGCTTGCGCTTCTGGTTCCTTGTGACTTTACGCGTTTCACAGAGACCAGTGCCATTAGCATTTGAACTGTTATTGAAATCCGTTTTCAACGCCGCACTTCCTGATGCAATATTTTGAACGGCAAACTGAGAGCTCATAATGCGGTCCCTCGTTACCCATTCATCCAGTCTTCTATTGAGTCCTTCAAAGTGCACATAGTATTCGTATTTGTGGCCTGAACCTGAGGCATTGTCTCGCAAATGGATTATTTCACCAGGGTCTGTGGAACGAAGAAACGAATTTATACTCGAAATTATGCTTTCAGTTCTACTGCATTTCTCAAACGTTTGTTCCTGTTCAGTTACAGCTACATTTACAAGCTCTGTCACACGTACGCCAAGATCCATCGTTCCTTCTGATAAGGTAATGTTGTCCCATTTCCAAAGGCGTTTTGTCATCACAATCGTCATCGTCCCTACTCTGTCCTTTGGTTTCATCGGAGATGGTAGATTCGCCACTTTCTGTAGTAGGTGTTATGGAACCCATGGTTCTATCAGATTCTCTAGTGCCCATACCGCCGTTTTTACTTCCTCCGCTACTTCCTCCACGTGTACTTCCGGAACTGCTTCCTACTATATTTTTACACTTACACGTATCACCACAGTCACAATTGCTGCTACAAGAGTTATTATCATGAGAACAGCAACAGTCAATACTTCGCCCGTTCACGTCCGACTCTTTGCACACTTTCTTGCAGACATTTTCTTTGTTGTCTCCTCCACTGGTAACAGCCAAACCCATGTTAGATGCTCGAACAATTTCATTCAGCTCCTGAAAGCAATAAAATAATGTAATTTCAATAATAACATGGGATTGAAATAAGAATTGCCGGATTCCTTCTGTTTCTTCACCAGTGCTCTCTCTTTATCTCTCTCTCTCGCCAATGTCACACTAGTCATCCAAAAAAGGTAACTTCAGTTAACTTACGTAATCATTCAAGAAATCTGAAACACCGTTTGCATTAATCAGATCCTAGAGTGTCCTAGAGAACCGATTAACTGCTAATTTTAATTTTCTGGAATTCCTGATCATAAATCAGATATGGAAATGATTCATTTGCATGTCTCGTCTTCTGATTAATATCTCCAACTCAAGTATCATCGACCTAAATGATAAATAATGAATTAAACTGAAAATAAAAATAACAAGTAAGAGTTTCCATACCACCAACTTTTGTTGTGACGATTGCAATGGAAGTGAAATGAAGCTAAGTTTCTAGTATACCTTTAAGGAGTCCATATAGACGAAACCTTTACGTACATAATACGCATTTTTGCGGTACGCATGCGTGAGATTATAGGATGTACGAATGCACTATATGTTCCGTAAAGTAAAAATGCAGTTGAAGGCTCCAGCCTGGTAGCCATAGATTTCAAGGACGTAAAATTTCAATGGCTCATTGAAGCGTCCGTCCTAATCCTTTATTACATTGGGTGCATGAAGTTGGCAGACCATAGACAGCTCATATGGCTTCATTGTTAACTTTTTAAAGTACCAGATCATGACGCCTTCCACAAACGTCAAATGCAGATGAGGAACTCCTTATACATTATACATACTTGCATGACCCATGACCACTAAAATAGATCGCCTCTGTAAGTAACTAAATGCATTTTTCATGAGGAATGAAAACAATAAAATTGATAGCAGCATATGAGTTGGGACTTGCTATGTATTTTTGACGGTTGGTAGAACAGATTATGCCATTAAGAAAGCATGTTACATATCATTACACGATCCTCCAGAAGTAAGTGTTTCAGAGTCTCAAGTAACACAGAGAGAGTTAACCCCTATCCTTATTCGTTAATGTTAATCACTGCAGTTTTCCAACACTAGCCAGTGCAAGTTTATCACGTTACGTTTGAGTCATACCTTCGTTACAGTCTAGATTAAAAGTCAAAAACAGTCATTTGAGTCTTGTGCAGATCGTAAACAAATCTTGCACAGTCATCACTTCAGTTTCAAGGCTCCGTTTCTGGTTGTCAACAGCTATTAAAACGGCCAAAGCGTGCTGAGGTACTTCTGTGCAAAGCTACAACAGGACACAATTATTTCTTACTGAAATTTCAAACTAAAATGAAAATATAGTTGTTACGCAATGGGTAGAAGACGCAACTAACGTCCATGCAACTAGATGTATGAGGCTGAGGTAATATAGTATTATATCTTAAACAGCAATTAAGTTATGAGTTATATCGAACTTCTATATAGTTCAAGCATTGTGGTACGTTTTGAATCGCCTTAAGCGAGAGCACTTTCTTTTCTAAACTGGTACGAAATAAAGGTTATACGAATTAGCAGGAATACAATATCTATATAGCGACAAATTGTTAAAAAACCGCTCCAAGTGGAGCGCATATGTCGTCCCAAAGAGCTAAGTCACTGGTTTACAAAACTATTCTACTTGTACGTTGGCAATAAAGCTCGATCAGCTGTGATTCACTTGATGAGCAGGTGACGAATTATTTTGATGGGACTGCGCTCTTTGAATATATAGTTGTAGTAATTTTAACTTGGAGCCACTAAGCTTCGCCAGGTAAGGCTGCAGCTCTTGTCCCAATCTGAAATTTACAAATCAGGCCATGATTGATAACAACAAGCAACTTAGTTGCTTAAAGTGCAAAGTGTCAAGGAAGTAATAATAGTCCGTACCGTAAATAAATGGCAACGATGGCAAATACGGCTGCTTTACGAACAGCTGAATCTGGATGATCATAGGCTTCGATCAACGTATTTATGACGTCAGGAACAAGTGCGCGTAGCTTGGATGAATCGCAACAGTCACACATTCGCTGGAGCATTTTTATGGCCATCTGTTTAAGTACGTCAAGATCCATTGCATGCCTTTAGCGATCGTTGTTACAGAAACAGTGATGAAGAATGAAGACGGATAATTGACTTACTTGGTTGACAGGAAAGTCTTTGTTTTGGACAATTGGGCACAACGCTCTTGTGAGAATTTCCGGTGGAAAGTTAGAGGCCAAAGTCATTCCACAATTTTCAGCAGCTTTAGTCACCTCCCTAGGCATACCTGGTGCTTGGATATCGGTCACTCTTACGATACACAATTCTGCGAAGGCTGCTAAATGTGGAGCCATGGTCGGCCTACTACATAGTTCCTCTAAGCATGTGAAACACAAAGCTTTGTCGCTAGGCTTACTATTATCGCTTAAGGCATCAAAAACGACTTTCAAAACTTCCCTGGAAGCAATAAAATTAAATTAATGGAGAAAAACCTTCATTTTGCAAAAATTTAATGTTGTTAACTTTTAACTTACTTATGGTTTTCTACTAGTTTTTCGTCTTTGGATTCCTTCAGAGCTGTATGCAAGCGCGTCAGCAACTGAGACTTCTGAGTTGGTTGAGTAGCAGCTGCTATTTGGGTGACTATTCCCATGATGTCACTATCGTTTTGACTAATTTTAAGTGCTTGGATGTCGGAGTTAATTGCTCTGCAGAAAAATGATACCTCAATTAATATGCAGGTATTGAGAATTTGCTGAGAAAAGGCGATAAAAACACAACTAGAGCTCATTCCAAATTAGAGACACATACTTCCAGACCATGCTATCCGCATCAATTCTATCTCCTTCAGGTCCTTTCATAGGTGTATCGGAAGCAGCTTGCGTTTTTAAAATCATTTTAGCCCTGTCCTGTTTATCAGGTGGCATATGACTAAGGATAAGAGTCATCTGAGGTGCAGCCATGTCGAACAGCGAGTAGAAAACTTTTTGAGAGACTCTTCGCAACTCATGTGACCTTTGATCTCCGCACCAATCTAATAAACAAAACAAGTGTTAATTAGATCGCATTCTTGTCTTATCACATTGAACAGCTTGCGTTTTGCAATAGGACTTACCCAACATTTTTTCCACTAACTGCCGCAATTCATCTTCTCTAACATTAACTGATAACATGGACAAATTATAAAGGTGACAAATTGCGGCTATTCGTGATCTTGAATTTGGAGTTTGCGTTGGATCGCAAAGGTAATGGGCCACTGCAGAAAACTGAGTGTCCGGTGGCATTTCCTCCCTGCAGATTGCAAGGGTTGAAATTTATATGAAAACTGGCAGATTAATCTTTTTTCATTGTATTACTTGATTTGCTCGAACTTACATGATGATTTCTAACGTTTTCATTAGCTTCGTATGTACTGATGTAAGAAGATCAGAACCAAGCTTTGTCAATATTCGAGTCAGTAATATTGTTGTAAAATCAACAAGGTCTTTTGCATGACGATATAAAACAGCATGCAGCACATCTAAAAATAAGCTTAAAACTTTCGTATGGGCATCCATAAATATTCTGCAAAACGTTTGACCTGCGAAACAAATCGTTTGACCCAATATAATCAATTAATTCGAACGAGAAGGAAATGCATTATATCAATTTCAAAAATTACCTAATCGATTAAAATACTGTGGAGGTAATGAACCATGGCGTTGCAAATATGCTTGCAGTCCAAGCAAACCTTCCTTTCTTTCAGACCATTTCGCGCTACCGCACTTATTTAATAGCTCTTCTACATTATCCTGTACATCAAAATTAGATAATTAGTGAAATATCATGAATTGTTGGGTTCGTGTCAACATCATTCAGGCAAGACTTACCTCATGAAAAAACTGTCGGCTACTACTAGGAGGGGAAAATGCATTTTCTGATAGAAAAGATCGATGTGAAGTTAAGGAGTCTTCGCTATCACTATGGTTCCCAGAATTGGCAAAATCCATTTCCGACATTCCTCGACTCACAGCGTCCACCAGGGCGAACTCAGCTTCGCGCGAAGCCATTAGCATTTTAGCAGTGGAGTTATTAGGATGCACAGCCAGAGATTGCGGAGACTGAGTCATGGATCGGGATCTTATCTTTAACCGTCCAGTGGGCGAAGTATCCCTGCTGCTGGAGGCAGAGGACGTCGCAGAGAATCTCCTGATGCCACGAATATTGCCGGTGGGAGAAACAAGAGATAGAGGAGCACCATCTGGAACGGTTTGTGCGTATGGTGATTGGTAAGTCTGATAAGCAAATTTTGATGACGGGGAATTGCTGCGGCTTCCAGCTGTAAATTTAAATTTAAGGCTTTAGCAAAAATTGGTCGGAAATTTCATTATAGTGTGTTGCCCTCATTTATCCCTGACCATCTCAGTGAACCCTACCAGCACATATAAACAGAAAAGTTAAGAAAAACTTACGCTGTGACTGCGATATGCGAGATATCCGACTACGATTCCTAGATCTCTCACTGTTATTCACCACCGAATTCTGCTTTACGCTTACAGGTGTATGCATGAGACTGGAAGGACCTGTAGAATTCACGTAAGACGTCGAGGAATTGTAACTAGCTGGTGTAGATAGCCCTGATGCAGGCGAAGCAATAGAATGCGTTCGACCCATGAGTCGCAAAGGTTGGCGGCTGGATGAGTACAAAAACAGTTAATAAATAATTACTACTTTAATACAACAAAAAACGCAAAAATGTGTTCACTTATAACTTGTAATCTTACGTCATGGTACTAAAATGATGCTGCTTGGCACGGCTTGCAGCTTGAACATCAATGGCCGAACTAGATCGACCAGCAGGGCTCGCCTTAGCAGGAGAAGCACGAGAAGCCAATACTGGGATGTTGGTCCGCTTGATCGAGCCTATTTTCAGACACATATATTTCATGCTTTATGCATTCCAGAGCATTAGATAGAGTAAATTTAGAGATTAGTATTCAAAGAGTTTTTGTTACCCTGACGGGACAACGACGGCGTTGGAGCGGCACTGTGAGAATTTGATGTACCATTAGTTCGTTGCAAAGAAGCCGATGCGTGCTTGGGCAAAGTGTTAGTTGTTTGATTCATTGATGACATTAATTGCCGCCGCTGAAGAGGTTCTAAAGAGTCTAAAATGGAATTAGCCAAACCAGGATGCGATTCTTTGAAAAGTGGAAAAGCTTCTCGTGCAAGATTTCTAGCGTCTGCGTCAGCGTCAGTCAGTCCCTAGAAACACATAATTTATAACATTCAATAAATTCTGGAAGTATGGCTTAGATGTGTGTGTAAGTCACGTATTTGAGTAGTTACAACATACCTTTTTCATTATTTCGTGAAATTGTATGGCTTGTCTTTGTATTGTATGCTGAGGCCAATGAAGTAGGATAATTTTCAAAACACCACACACAGCACGACGAATATCTTTAGACTTAGACCCCATTTGAACCAGTAAGGGTGGTATGAGTCTCCATGAATGAACGTATTCGTATATGATACTGATAGTGTTACATCCCGTAATTGTAACAACTCTGGCATTTGCGATTAAAAGTGAAAAAATTGTAGGAATCAATGGCTCAAAAAAATATTCTGATTTTATCCCTAGCTTCACCGCCATAAACGCTACAGTTAAGCAAGCGTCCCTTCCAATCTGACTTCTTAAATCCTTAACTGCGATTTGGAGAGGAGGATTTAAATGTCTCAAATACGAAATTATCTGGCCGTGATGAACAGGGTCAGCACACAAGCTCCTAAATTTCTTCAACTGAAAATTTTAAAACGTTAGTCGATGAATTTCCAGCAACATGATTTAGGATTGCAATACTTTGTCTTTGGTTATTAACGCTTCGTGACTTACAACACTCAGTCTTATCATCCAATCGCAGCTAGTGTCTCCAGCTAATTTTGCTGTAGATTGCATTATTTCCTCTACTTCTTTAGCGCTGAACTGAGCACTGCAAGGAAGGGGTTCAACCTCACTCAGTAGAGTTTTGATGTCGCCTCCAAGCGATGCATTGGTATCAGCTCGGGCAGTAATACCTCGCCGTGGTAACGACGACATCCTATCGGTAACATCACCCGTTTTACTCATCGTAGAAACTGAAAACTGGAGGAAAGAAAAGATAAAATTAATTTGCAGCTTATTTTCACACTAACAAAGATTTATCGCCGCTGGTTTTTGTGCCTTACCTTGCAAACCCGAGCGAAGTTGGTAATGCTAAAGTGACATCAGTAGAAACATTTAGTAGACGTGATTAACTGCACAAAATCAATCTTCCAGAAAGACTAGACAGCTCGAATGTTTACAGTCTAAAAGCACTGCACGATCTCAAACTTTCTTCTTCTTCACAATTTAGTCTCTTTTAAGGATAATAGCAACAAATCACAGCACAAACTCGACAGGTCGACCGCTCTACTCAGATCTTTACGTTCAGCTTCCTTCTAGACACTCCTGTTGCCCTGCTTCGAATTACATGCTGGCCTGCATGTCATAATTGTTCTCTTCCCGTTTTGTTCACCTGAAACGTGTAGAGGGGTTAAATTTAGTAAACAACAAAAATCAGGTAATCTCAAATCAATCAAACATGTCCATACTCCATGCTTCCAGATCCATATTTCTAACACCATTGAGCACGCCATGATATTTACGTCTCTAACCTAGCCACGCTTTGAGAAGCACAACACCGCTTCTAACAAACGGCTTATAAAAGCTCACTACTGACAGCAACGCAGCTTGAAAAGTTTACTACTATTATGCTAATTGTACTCACAAATAAACTTCATTCATCGGGTCATGTGCATCTATCGTGAAACGACCTTGTCTCAAATCCAGCTCAGCTCAACGATGCGATGGTCTTAACAGTCAGGGTAAGCTCATGCTATGCAATTCAACGAGGAGAGACCCAATTTCGCACACACATCAGCTTCCCAAAATATCGCTGAACAACCTTCAAATCCTGTCTTTTTCCCATCCATCAAAACATTATCTTAAGCCTTGGCTGGCACTCCAGTTGACGCATGCAGTAATTCGCTCCTCATCTTTTTCAACACTTTCTACGAGCCAAACCGCAAACATTAATTATCATAGTATGCTCCGACAGTGCTCATAACCACTTTTATGTTTAGAGCCTGACAACTTTGACTGTCGTGCAAACATTTTTTTGACCACTAGACTCGCACTCTACGGCCGTGCCCAAATTACATGCGCTTCACTTCCCTACAGTTCTCAACTAGCTCGAAGCTTGTCACGTCGAACCCGAAACAATGGTTACTTTTCGTGAATTTATTTTGCAAAGATTATCTAGCAGCTGTGGTGAAGCAGGTGATTCTAATTAGTCCGGAGGCTAACCGCCTACAAGAAACTGATAGATCATTCTCATGCAAATCAATTCAAAATGGTAAATATTTGCAAGCCAATTCTACATTGCCTTCATCATTGTCTTTTAGATTCCCTCTCACCGTCACTTACGTGGGATCTTTCTCGCGCTCCAAACCGATCCACAGTCTATTGAATCACTAACAAATCTCCCAATTACATTTCGTTGTGATATCAGGACAAAATCTACAATTTCCAAGACACTTTTCTCCAGATTTTGTATCACTTCTACACATGCTTCACGACCCGAACCTACACTGCCTCTGGGATAAGATAGGGGAAGAGATTGACCTTCGAAGAAACTGCAAACTGAATCGACAATTTTTAGTTACTAAAGACTAGATCTTCCGATACTGAAATGAATGGCTCTTTTTCGTAATCATATTGCTTTTGGCATCTTTCAAGAGAATCTACGATACGAAAACAATAACACTACGTTAACCGTGCAGAACTTTCATGCTAATATTTCCTTCATTCTGACTCTGCGGCCTGTATTTGGTATTCCCGCAATACTTCGTGCCTAGAGAAAATCATCCAACTACTTGCTAAGCCTTCTTTACTACAACAACAAAAATCGCTTGAGCATCACTAAAACCTTTCGGTTCCTCGATTTACCTCTGAACGATGTTGAACTTTTCAATCTATTTGGACCGCACTAACTGATCATACCAGGCTCTTTTTGCCTGCCGCTTCTTATCAACTTCATTGCTCGAACCGCAAGGACATTTTTGTCACGGTAAGTATTCTGTCTTTCGCATCTACACAAACGTCCGAAATTAACGAAAATGCTTGTTCTAGATCATGAAAATGAAATCAAGTTCACGAAAAACGTAAACGATTTAAGATGCAGATCCGGTTACTTGCCTCGATTTCTCATCAGTCAGCACTCCTCGTTGCCCAAAATGTCAATGTCAACAATTCACTTGAGCACAAGTGTGTAACATTTAAACACACTGGATGAGCTGGTTGCAAAAAGTTTGGTTTTTTTACAAACCTGAAAATTATTTTTTTGTGAATTTAATGTTAATTCGCTGCTAACAGTTAAATTCAATAACAATGATCAAATATATTTAACAAAAACTTTTGGTTATTCGCCCACAGGCAACACTCAAAAAACACCATTGATCACACACACGCAGTCCTTGCCTTTCTCGATTGCTTGTACTACTTCTGCTTGGGTTTATTTGGTCGTGTATAGTAAGGTATGTCTGGTCTGTCAGTGTGGGTGAGCTTATAGTATGTGTCTGTATAATATACACAAGCACAAGGGCACAATATCCTCCAAGATCAGTCTGCCGTCCCCTCCTTTAGGATAACATGCACAAATGACGTCGGCGGAAAAGGATGCTTTCACTTCAATCCATAATCGCAGTGAATCATGTGGCAATGCGCTTCTTACAGAGGATTCGCAGCAGCGCAGCGTCTTCATGAAGGTACTGCTAAGGTAGCAAGGCACCCGTATGCTCATAAATTATGCCAGTAACCGATTTCGCTTTATCGACTTCTTTAACTACTAGTTAACCCACGACAGCCAGCGTTTTCCATCAACTGGGCACCCCTTTTAAAGCGTACTAACAACGTTTCAGGCCTTTCAGGAATTGGTGTCACTGTTCAGCAATTGCAATCTGATGCATGGCTTCTATCTCTTGCGGAGTTTCTTCTCGTGAGTCGGATGAGTAAGAGAACGCTTCGCTGATGGAAAATCAGCGTCTCATGCCCGTACAAAGTAATTTCAACTTCAATTCCCATGAGAAAGCGCAGCATCTACTCACATCGGTTGCCGTTATTTGGTCGGTAGCATTACAAAAGAAACGTTTGCGTTCACCTGCGTTCTCACCTAATTCATAATTCTTCTTCACTTCCGAATCCACTCACAGCAATGCATTCCTTTTGGAACATGTTTCAAATGGCATTTTCAGCGTCAGAGGTAATTTTCATCCTAAGTGTATGGTCATCTATGAAGATGAGTTCCATTTGACCAATTAAATACCTTACGTTTCCCATTTGTCTGTGCAAGGGTCCGTCTTTAATGGAGCCTGAAAAATTCTTTGCTATATGGTGTCGGGCCAAAGAGTTTAAAAGGAAGATTCAAAAAATGTGATTTGTTTGTTTAGTACTTCACTCAAAACCTTTGTCATGTCAGGTTTGCTTTTCGCTGTTTTTAATTGGTCTTTGTGATATACGCTATAACGCATCACCAAGTTAAGGCAAGAGACGAGACCCATTTCAGCACAAGAAGATGAAAGCAACCTAGATATCCATAACTTTATTGATAGAGTCAGTATTCCATTATGCTTGCTTAGGTTTCCTTTCTGGTCCACTTAAGATGCCATTCAAAGCCGAAGCCATAGATGATTGCCGCATTACTACATCACTGCAACTATCTGATTTCCCGACAACCTCTTTTCCTAGTATTTACAAGTGCCTGGTAGGTACCGCAAATTAAGGTCTTGAAGCTGCTGGCAGTTCTAGCAATTGATGCCGAGGAAAGCACTGAAAGACGCTAAATTAAAAAATTCTAAATTTATAGCGAATCTTTATGTCAACCCGCTTGTAAAAAACTTATGCGATTATTTGCTGGCACTGGCACTCTTGTAGAGTTGTTTAATTACCAACTAAATTTTTCATATGGGTGCAACAAGAAAAGGGAACGGTAAAGTGTATAGTGTAACAAGAAAAACTCGTTGAAGGTTTCCTTACCAACCGTTTTAGTTGAGACCAGATTTTTCCAGGCCTTAAACTTATGCTATGAATCAGCTCGTGCCAACTGGAATTCACATTTACAATTTTAAAACAAAAAAACTAATAACATATTAATACGACTATGAATATATACAAGGCTACATCTAAGTATCTGATTAGTTTTAGCACTCATCTTCCCTGGCTCATTGCACTTCAGTTGCGATGTCTAACATCTACGCTTACTTCAAGTCTCCGAGCTACAGTTTCACTGCTAAACTTGTACGCTAGTTTACGGTTAGATTATAGAATGCGCTTTGTGATAATAGACTCTCTTAAACTATAATCTATTTTAAATATTACCATTTTTTTGGGATGGCTAAAATCTATTACATAGATTAGACGCGGAAGTCGAGTCTACAAAGAATTTAACAGAAAACCTCTTTCAGGCGCGTCGTCTTAACTTTTAAAACCGATGAACATACGCCACATTATCTGCATAAACTCGATGCACCAAAAGGCCCATTGGGATTATAAAGCTGTGATTTCATTCTCAGCAGGATAATATGATAGTTTTGGGGGGTACTCAAATCAAATGACCTCTTTGCCTAAACGCTTAACTGCATAGTTTAATGGCAATTCAGGGAGTCATAGAGAGTCATGTACAGTACTGATTTGGTTTTACTGAACTTTGTGGCTTGCTCAAGACTTGATCAGGGACTCTTTTTTGCTACTGTTTGAATCGAAATAACTTAATTTCTCCAAAATTAAGAAAATATTCAACCGGTGATTGTGTTTTGCCGCGTTAGCGGATTCACATGAAGCTGCTTCGAACAGCATTTGTAGGCCAATCGAGGACCATCACGCACATTAAACCCTACATTTCGACATACAGGTCGTCACAATAAACGTGTCACATAGGAAACCATAAAGCCATGTTAAAGCCTGAGCAAATTTAAGTCAACTGATCGCGGAATTTGCTACTACAGAAGTTTAAACTTCTTTACACTAGTCTACAGTCCAACAGCACAAAACGTTTCACACCCCTTCACTCTTTCCAGAACAACACAGTACGATTACCTGCCCATTACTTATTCGGACTGAACAGTTTCTATCTTGCTTTATAATTGCGAATGCAAGATATTTACTGTTAAAGTCAATAATTTATTTCGCTTTTCATTTTGCGAATTCAACTGAAGTAAACACTGATGGCAGCGCCTTCAAGCACGTAGCACAGCTGACACTGCATAAAATAATAGATGCTGAGGAAGAGATCAAGTTGTGCTTGAGCTTCCGGTTGTTTCAGTTTCAGAAGTTCCTACTTCTCCTAGGAGAGGTATATTTTCTTCGTCCATGGATTCAGAAGAGGTAGTGGGCCCACTGGTGCCAGAAGTCGACGCCACTGCACTGAGCACGTTGTTGTTGTTATTGTTAGCACTCATGCTCTCCTCATTCTCTCCTGCAATGGAATCCTTCCTCAATTTGTCGATGCAAGTGTTGTATCCACCACAACTACCACATTTCAACCCGTAAAAATGGAATTTGACAGTACTGAACTGCAAAACAAAAATCAATGCAAAATTAAAACGTGCATCAAAAATGCTAATGGAGTTTGGAATAAATTTCTTTCTTATTCGCCGTACCTCATGACAATCGCGACATAAAATCGAAGCCGAAGTTCTCGCATACTCTTTGGGCATTGGAGTTTTCTGAATTTCTCCGTCGAAATATTGCCATACCTAGAAATATGTAAAGAAATTAATATTGATCATAGTTTTGGAATAGCAAAATCAGTACTCGTCCTGAGTTTTGCTTAGGCTTCGTAATCAACGTACCAACTTCATATCAATCATAGATGTGTTGCAGATGGGGCAAGTGTAATGAGCAGTCTGAATCAATTTCTCAAAACATGGCTGATGAATAAGATGTCCGCAAGGAGGGATGTGCGAAGCAGTTCTAGCTGTATGAATATCTTCTAAGCACACGGCACACGGGCATCTTGATGCGCGCTCAATACACTGAAAGGAAAAACGAACGGGTTAATTACATTTTAGAAACTGCTATTTTAATTGACTACTTGCAAATTAACGAAATTTTACCTTATGCTTTCCTTTTAGTTTTGTCGGGAAACACATGTCACATGTGGGACAATGAAAAAAGTTCTCAGCTGGACCAACCCGGCACAATCCACACCCATGACAATGATATTGATGGCGGTCCTCATCATTGTAAAGATTACATATGGAGCAGTAGTACTGCAAAAATGCATTTTTAACAAGTGTGGAATCTTTTCTTTGAACCGACATAATTCGACAAAAATCCAATTATTGGACCCGCGGCATACCTTTCCGAAGACTACGGAGCATTTTCGACAACTTGGGGACACTGGCTGACGGTCACTGCATAATAAACAGACAACTTCTTTGACTTCGTAGCGATTGAACTCATGAGTTTCCTTGTCGTCATGGCAGAAACGGCAAGTATAGCTTTTATCACAAGTGGGGCACTGCAATTTTAGTTAAAAAATAACAGTGGATAAGGCTTCTTCTTGGCAAATCGCATCACAAAACGAAAACCGATGATTAGAATTATTATTACTAACCACAAGCTTGCATTTCCTCCGGTAGTGATTACACCCGTAAGTACGTTCTTCCGACTTACCAGACGCCTCTGAAGTAACAGCTACTTCCTGTAAACCACAGTGGTATTTTAAACTAGGAAATACACAACGACTTACACGAAATAATACGAAAATGATCCATACCGGGATTTTGGCCTCAATTTCCTTTGTCTTCGCATCTTCACTGGTATTCATTTGCGGTACGAATTCCAGAATTTCTCGTGACATAGCTTCTTCGCTGGTCAAATCGGTGAACTTACTTAAAAAGCACTACTTAAGGTCTGCTCGCAGAACCTGTTTTTTAGCGTCATAGCTAAAAAGAAGAGGTCCACCCCTATTCCTGTGGTAAGTCTATTAGAGAGACGAGGAGACTCACCGAGTCTGTTCCAAGTGCGGCACGGCTGCACCCTGAAATGACATTAGTACATGTTTAACTTCACTTTAGCCAGACCAGCCTAATTAGAACTGCCACTGCCAGGTTTCTAGCCTTTTAAATTTCCTGACGTCGTTATCTCATCACCGCCCTAGTTATAACATTTATCGTGCCACTGATAACTCAGCAATCAGAGAGTTCTTTTCGTTATCTCACCAACTCCATGAAACTATGATTCGTCTAATCCTTGTTCAGATTTTCTTCTCAATTTGAATCACTTTGAATCACGATTGATCCTTCTTATGTCTCTGAAGCACATTAATCCTGCAAAATTCTTATGTCCACAAAATGCAATTAAGGCCTTAACGGTCCAGCCGCTACAACACTGAACATCTCACGTCCACAACTCGGTCATGTCTTCACATCATTCTGGTCACTCAGTTCTCAGAAAAAAGCTCTTATACATGGTTCACGTAAGTAACATAGTAGTGATTCTTCTCCTCCGAATACTGAATTGAAAATGTACATGGAAAATTTTGAGCAGACGCCAACGTTTCGTCTGTACCCACCTACCACCTGGCAACCAAGTTGAGGACTCGTTGATCGCGCTACTGATGAGTCCTTCTTTCCCCTGGCTTAATGTGAGTTCGATACTCAAAAACGATGATGTAGAAATCTACCCAAGTTAACTGATATGTATATTATATACCATATTTATATGATATGCATATGTACTATTACCATGACGCCCGTTGAAGAAGGCTTTTTTACGCACAAATAACCACTTCCAAACCCTTTCCTTTCAGACTTCCAATTATTACATTTAAGTTTTGTTACAACGAGTTACCGAAACATCGTATGAAGCCCGTTCAGTAATATTCATCCTTCTTTGGCACGTATGGTGATATGTAAGAAATCTATGGGTAAGCGATTAATGGTAAACCACATGCAGTAACTCCATCCTGCATTCTGTAAATCCAAAACTCTAGGCGTTCTAACTTCTGAAGTTAAATAGCTCCTTCCTAAAAACACAAACCTAAGCAGTTTGTTGGATCGTTGGAAAACGAAGTAGCTGCGATGCTTCGCGAAAACTAAGCAATAACAAAAATAGGCTGCTGTCCGTGTCCAAATTGGGATACACTTCAGCGAAAGCATCGCAAATCTGATCCTCCGTATCGCAACAGCTGCATGATCCAGCAAAGGCTCACAGACAGACACGGTAACATTAGTAGGTCATGTGGTTAGAGCTTCAACCAAAGCCCATTGGCGTGTGAACAGACGCTAATTATAAAAGTCGCAGATAAGCGTGTTCTGAAGCATGCGGCATGGTATTTGCTAAAACCCGCTGCAGCACTGAGTAATTAAGTAAAATCTTAATTAAGCGCATCCTTTAGGAAGCAACTATCTGCATTAACTAGCACAAGATCAACAGACACTTGAACCGTGCCAGGTTAACATGACGAAGAGAAAAAGAGAAAACTCAATCGTATATTCAATTTAACGCTGCCTCTACAAGTTTCAAGAGAGTCAGAGACACGAGGCAAGTACATATGTACATTCGCGAAAACTTTTCGCAATTTCAAGCTGCGCACTTCCAGCTATGCAATTAATCTTACCTGCGATTTACGTAGGCTCATCAGGTGCATGTTGCAGACTTGTCATATATCAGCTATCACCCAAATTACTATCACGAGTTTGCATGCAATCTAGTCTCTATATAGCTTCATCAGAGAAGTTTAAATTACTTTTTTTAAAGCTTCGGACCTTCACGCAAAATTTGATAATCTGCAATTGCTATTTGACTATAACTACACTGCAACCGTCATAGAGATATCCATTTAGCTTTTGATTTTCTGCCACAATTACGAAGGAAACCAACAACAGCGTCTTCTGCTGAAACGCAGTCACACTCATTGATAGTGTTAATAGTTACTAATTGGTCGAATGGAAAATTGATGCATCCTTTCAGACCTAATGTGACAACACCAATTTTAATATCATACCATCAACATACCAGAGAGTGCTACACCCAAATCAATAATGCAGTGAAAATCTCTATTAGCCTCTGCATTAATCAAACTTGGGGTTCCGCTATACCACACAAATCAAGAGAAAAAGAAAACTATCTATGTATAATGGCCACCATCCTCATACCTGCGACTTCATATCAAACTGATCGCGATAAGCTAACCTCCATATTTCAATTATTTAGTCCTAAATCGGATTACAGGAACTTTGACATGGGAAAAATTTCTTTTATCCGCCATATGATTCTCAATGAGAATAACTTAACCATGATTACGAAACATGCCCCATAACACGATCTACAGCTTCGATGCAAATTTTCTAACAACTGCGTCCTAAATCCACTGGTTTTAATCCAAATTAAATTGAACTGACTTACCTTTAGTTTTAACAAAGATGTTGGTTTGTCTTAAACCATGTTATTTTTTCTATTTGGTGGTTTTCTTGCGACCATGGGAGAGAAAACCAGTATTTTAAAATCCCACAGATCCTGATGCACTGTGCAAAGAATGGCTGCAAACCAGGAACTGCACACGTAGCAAGAGCCCGTAGTAAACATTCAATTCAATTCACTTCTCTTTCTCTCTCTCTCTCTCTCTCTCTCTCCCTTCCATCCATGCCTCATAGCGAACCACTGTTCTGTGGCAATGCCTAAATTCGTACAGTAGTGCAATGCAGTATCGTCTTTACTATTTTACGCATTTCTCAGCCCTAGCTTTTGTCTTTTGCTTTATAAAGTATTCCCTAGGATCACCATGGCTGTGCGGCAGTTGTGCTGTGTTTCTTTTGGCCATATTATCTGATTCCTATACCAAGTATGAGCGAGAAATGTGCAATTTTCTCTTAGGACTCTTTAAGTCCTTATGTGGGCATGAATAACACAGTGATTGATGCACTTAATGGACTCCCCTTTTAAACTTTGAAGCTTTCATCTCATTTGTTACCTACACCAAGCACAATACTGTTCCAAGTTAAGCCAGAACTAGAGAATCGAGCTTGGAAGAGCACACGCTTGACAACAAACATATGACTTTTGCAGAGGTGAGGATCGAGGGTGAAAAAATCCCTTGGAACTTGCTCATCAACTTCCTTGTCAACCTGTATGCATTGGTCTAATGATTATTCAGGGTTTGCATGAGTGAGAAACTGTGTGCAGGAAGGATTAAGACGCTAATGCTCCTAGCTTCTGTAAACACTTTTTAGATTAATACAAAGTAAACGATGAAGAAACTCTCATGAACGCATCCAATTAACCTTCAAGTAATATGGTTGCATCACTTGAGTTATCCTGATATCACCTTGGGGTTAAATGGCCATGTCACACTTAGCACGACAGTACTTTGTGGTTCGGTTTAGCTTCTCGGTTGAAGGTTGAAGATAAATGCATCGAAATGCCTTTAGGCATGAATGTCATAAGAGACTGTGAAGGTACACGGTTATATGTATCAAGATCTTGTTTCTGAACAAGTTGGCTTGGAATTTCATCTGACAAGCGTAACAGCTGCAGGGGTTAAAGCACCCTGGCAATACAATCTTATGGCTTGCATGGATTTAGTTAGGCAGGCATGTTACATGGTGGCAATGATTTCATATTTCTCTAATTTGGAAGAATACATCTGGATTTCGTTGTGTTTGGCTACCTGATTCAGTTGATTCTTCCGACGCTTGTTTTCCATTTCCATTTCTTCCATTTAGCTATTTCTGCGCGCTGATTTCCTTTTTCCATCCGCGTGTGTACAGCCTGGATAGTCCTCCGTGTGCATCCCCGCTTCTTGAGACACATCCGAACTGTGAATTTTATCTTTATACGTCTTCACAGAGGCTCAGCCAGACTGTTGGTCTACTGTGCAGCCTATATATAGAAGAAGACGTTTATCCACTCCCACAATCTGATTCATCTTCTTGATTCGACGTCACGGGCCTTCATTTCGGTATCACCTAATTCTGATGCGCAAACTCCCGGTTCCTCCTGGATAGGGTGAAGGACGCCTCGTGCTACTTGAGATTGCATACACGTTCAGGAAGGTTCTTAAGCGAACGGTATCTGAGAAACGGGTCATAAATACACTTGGCAACTGGATGGAGAGCGAAACGGGTTGTAGTCGGTACTTCTACTCGTAGGATAAGACGACGTTTTCATGCATACGGCTTTTTCATGCACTTGTAACTCCGTTCGTAAGATCACTACAAACGTAGTGCTAAGCTCTGCGAAAATATATCAGTGTCAAAATGAATGGCCTTAAGTTTGATCAGAGTAGAGGCAAGAAGTTTAAATATTTTTAACATGCAAGTTGTATTCACTGACTTCGAATTGGCGGTGCAAAAACCATGATTTCTACAGCAATTATTTTGCTAACGCTATAAATTGTAGGTAACAAGTAAATCACAATGTTTCGTTTTCAATAGCGTATCTGGGTAAATATGTGCTCGCTGAAAAACCAGCTCGAACGGGATTACATGTGTACGTAAACTGGTATAAAAAACGAGGTGGTTCAGGATCGTTCGTGGGGATGCTAAGAATTGGAACTATTTTTAAAAGGGCATTTTTTAAAATAGGCTTGAGCAGCAACTTAAAACACTGGATTGAAGTTACATAATCTTGACTTGATTCCATTATAATTCTAAACTTGAATTAAAAAGGGATCGAAAAGAGCATACCACATGTGTTGACAAATGCGAACATAACCTTTTGCCTATCATACTGATTTACTGCTAGATAGAGGGATACTGAGAGTGGCACATCATCGCTGGCTTGACTTGATTGAGACCAGTTGCAGGCATTAGGAGTCTATAACTTCTTCTACCAGTGCACTGTTGGTGGCACTGTAAAAGAAAGCTTCTGCCGTTCGCACCGATTCAGTCGTTAAATTGTACACGGGATGGATAGGTTCCTGTAGTAAAATCCAGGAGTGTGTAATAGATGTGAAGTCGTCGCTAAAAGCGTCTAAGGTTGCATTTTGTGTAAAAGACTTACCAGTAAGTTTTCAGACGGACCAATTACAAGCTTTGATTCCCTAGAGTAATGCTGTGAAGCTGCGAGACCACTAAGGGTATAGCAAGTATGATAGAAGTCCCGAGTTCTGTTTGCAAATTCGCCTTTATATTTTAATTTCATAGACATAATGTTTACGTTAAAGCGTCCAATTATATACTTCAGCTTACTTTCCCGGTTTATCCACTAAGCCACCTGCAGGATGCTGGCAACATTCTAAAATATATTCTTGAAGCGCCACCGGGTGATAAATTGTTTCTTCTTCAAGCACGTCAGTCAAATCTTCTTCCAGCGTTAAGTATAATCGGCGAGTGATTAAAGAAAAGCATGCACCTTGCCAGTAGGAGTAGCATCCGTCTACTAACTTATTTGTTCTTCCCTGCACGAAAATAAGAACATCGAACAAATGAGCAATGAAATAAATGAGCAAATAGGTTGGTGGCCACGATTATTAAGATGCTCAGCTACAAACTGTACCTGGAAACCGCCTTCGACTGCCATTTGCCGAAATACTAACCATCTCATAAAAGCTTTGGTACGCATTAACTTGTCAGCTTTAAGCAAAATCAAAGCAGCAACAGCGCAAAAGGTGTATCCACCATGAGCTTCCATGCCAGGATAACCTGCAAAGCCTCCTTCGTAGGTCTGACAACTGCAAACAAAATGTTATTTTAGAGAGCAATCTTAGTCAATTGAATTCCTTCTTTTTTCTTGATCGCCCATAGTTATTACGCAAGTTACCTCAGTACCCACTCCGCAGTTCCTTCAAATAACTCTGGGGTGTATATATTTGTTATTTTAGCAGCAACTAAAGCACAATACGCAGCTCGGACATCCGTTTCGCCACCACGATGCATGCAAAACGAGCCATCAGGTTGGCGCATAGACTTTATAAACGAACGTAGTTTTTCTCTGGAACAAGATCGTATTGAATTATAATTAACACCAAGTGGTTGCATTTTCTGCAATCCGAAACAGATGGAAGATAAATTTTTGCTACTCACCGGTCGATAATCTTCAGTGCTTCAATGGAATTCAAACTGACCAGTGCGTTTATGGCAGCGTAAGTTGCGGCTAAATGAGAAAATTGGCCCGGCCCACCGCCAAAGCCACCTTCAGATTTGCTCTGACATCGTCCCAAAAAATCACTCAAAGCATGACTTTCCTCCGAAGAAAGCTTAACTTTTAATAGACCTAGGGAATGTAAAATCCAATAACACAGCCACGGGCGACTAGCATCCAGGACCTAAAAACCATTCAAATGATCAACTAAAACTATAGTACATCTGTGACTACTTCCAAGTTGGTAAAATTGATTAAAAAGATTAACTGCGGTACGCTGCTGACAATATGAACGTTATCTTTGACTTTACCTCATAGACATCCGATAATCCGAACAATCCTTTCTTCAGAAACAAAACATGACTCTCGCGCTGTAAAACTGGACCTTCATGTTGAACAGATTTTTTTTCTGAGCACTTATGAAAAGGATTTTTGTAAAGTCGCAAAATCCGATCTTCTACTTCGATTTGATCTTCCGCTGTCTGCGTGTAGTTTTCGTCAAACAAGGACTGGCCAGCTTCGATCTCGTCCAGTGGTCTGCACCGAGCATTTGTAATATCCATTACTGCTGCAATTGAGCATCCATCCATTAATTACTTTCTCTCATGGCTGCACTAAATTCAGCTAATGCAACTCTTTAACTAAGCGTACTACGACGGCCCTTAAAGTCCTGCTGCATACTTCAGCAGGGAATTTCTATTTCTATCCTTATCTGTTTGCTTACTTAATTATAGGTACCGCGAATGGCCATTCGTACGGCAAAGAAGTTCCACGATGTTTCACACCTGATCCCAAATATGCGTTATAAAAATTGTCTCATGAGAATTAATGTGGCGTGATTGACACGGGTAGAGGCAGTATGACGAAATTATGACGAGAAATTGTCGCTAGAAGTTTCACTCCTGTGACAAACAGCAGCAATAGCCAGTTCTAATAACAACCAGTGTATTCGTTAAATAGCAATGTGAGTACTGAGCAGCTCATCTATCTAAAGTTGGTACGTTAATCACAATTAATCAGGGAATAACCATAACCGGAATTCAAACGACAAGCACTAGATTGTGTTGCACTAATACCAGCAGAGCTGCACGAGATTGCCATCGAGTTCGCAGTCTGGTGAGATCGTGGTCCTAAAAATAATATTGAACAAGCGCAGACTGCGTCGTGACACGGAGTATGCTAACTTATGCCTGCATCTAAAATTCGTGCGGAATTGTGTTAATGAAAAGTACAATAAAGTAGGCTCATTGTTTTTTCTTATATTTCGTATCTCCTTAAACAGAATTGGTATCAAACTTTATAATTTACTTTTATGGAACTAACAGCGTTTATGAATAAGCACAAAGATGAAAACAGTGGATTAGATTTAAATTATATAATTGACCCGTTATTGTACCATTATCTGATAAATGTTAAGATTCGCTAGGCTTGGGTAGTTGTCCACAAGGCTATATTGTTCCTTTAAATCTAAGCACGCATTTGCAAGTTACTGAAGTTGAGTCAGCTGTTGTTCTTGCAAACGCAGTTAAGAGTTTTGAATTGTTCGGGTATCAGTGGGACCCTGGAAGATCTCCATAATCTTCTGGTTTTGAAGGTATGCCATGCCGAAAATATACCTTGAAGCCGATGACTTGCCAAAATTTGCAGTGAAAGAGCTTTAGCTTTGGCTTTTGCATCGAATTCTATCGATTGCCTGATAATCATTTAACAAATGTATGTGCACTTCTTTTGTGGTTGGTCGCCAGGATTCTGACTTGGGTTGTAATATGTTATTTCCAG
>VRMD01000270.1:0-31489 GCA_009872375.1 Sminthurides bifidus
GTTACTTATTTCCTAAAATATTTTGCCGGTTCGGGAGTTCAAAGGTGATGAAATGAATATTTAAGAAAAAATGAGCTACAAAGAAGTGACAGAGTACAAATTGCAAAGCTAATGTCATGAAAAGCTTAGACTGAAATGTGATAAAGCTATCGGTGCATGCTGGTGCGGATGGAATTGACGAATTGGTTGCTGAAAGAGATCCTACTTATACTTTATTCGAGGCAGAAGAAAGACGATATTTACTCTGAAGGCAGAGTGGATGATAAAATTTTGCCCGGAGCCGTCATATCATACACAGGAAGTTCACATTGTGAAAATTGAGAGCGCATCTATTGTAAATTCAAAAGCGGAATTGCTCAATAAACCTACTCCTGTTCCTTGATGAACTTATGATTCTTAGAACTGTGAGTAAGGTTGTGCAGCAGGGTTAGTTTATGCCGGCATCTGCAAAGTACGTGATGATTCTAATCTTCAGCCCGGAAAATTGTTGAAAAGAAACGTCGCGAAAGAGTCATCTCAAGAAAATGAGATCAACTCAAGTGACTAAAGTAACTCCATGGCGGCAACATCGCTCACATAAGCAATTTTTGATTCCTGCTTGTGTAACTATTCATCAAATCATGGTAGTGGAATGGTGACGCTAGGTGACAAGCTTCTTAAAAGTACGTAGTGGAGAGAAAGTGGGGAAAGTTTTCCAATGTTTTGGTAGTTACCAGATAAGTCGGAAAAAATAATTGTTGAATCAGGATTAGATGTTTCCTTGAAAATCTGTGTGGGAAATCTAAATTATTATGACGAATAGATCTATGCACGGGCATGGCTGACTTTAATCAGACGGAAGAGGGAGGAAACAGGGAAAGTTTTTCTTTTGAATTTGTAATTTGAAGAAACTTGCCAAGATTTAAAAAGATGAAAAGAAAAAGGTAGAGGGAGAAAAGAAGAGAGAAGTACAAATTGGATGGAAAATTGCAAATTAGGAGCATGCTATATTCTAAATGATGTGGCAGTCTCCAGAGGTGGCTATAGCTCAGCTGGAGATAGGGTGACATGTAAAAGCTGTTGGCGAGATTGAAAATTTTATAATGGGGTCTGGTAAATACGAAACATGAAACATGACATCTTCTCCAACGTTAACGAACGAGTACAAGATGAAAATCTGAATAGCTCCGACACAAGAATAGCTTAACCTCAACTTGAGGGAAATCGTCAAGAATGAGATGACTGGAGATGGATTCTCTTGACTTTATGATAGGCTTTGTGGTACTCCTGAAATTTGAGATGCTTCTCCTCTTTTCCGAAAGAAATGAGGTGACGACCAAGGAAGAAGCGTACTACGTGTACATAGCTCGGATAGCACAGCTACAATATACTCTGAAGAGGGAGAGAGACAGAGCACATGCCATGCGAGCGGATGAGGCTGTCATGTAATTCTGTCCTTCCTCCCCAGCTCTCTACCAATACGGTTGCCAATCAAATTTTAATCTGATGCCGTCCTTGTAAACGCAAACCTATTAGAAGAAAATTAATTCCGGTCTTTTTCCTATCATTGCCGATTCTTAACAAAGAACAAAGACTTGGCGAACACCTGCGCCTTCTAACCTTGAGGATCATTCAATTAAGGAGCTTGAACAAATGGCTTGCAGCAAACCACAAAACCCTATCTTTTTCCCAGGAATGAAAACCTGCATAGGATGAAGTTTCCTAAAGTTGCGATCACAAGCCCTTAGTACCCTGATAGGGATATTGCATCAAGTCATGTGCAAGCCCTGTTTAAAAGAAGAGTTTTCAAGATTCGCTGTAACCAAGACATCATGCCTCAAAATGTCTTCAGGGACAAAACCACAGCTTTCAAAGAATAACTCCTTCCCTTGAGTCACATTGAATGCTTGACACAACATTACAGAATTAGATTAGCAACTTTTGGTTAACCAGCAGTTGCAACAAGTTCAAAACCGCTGTCACGTACCGCTGTGCCGGTTTCTTGCAATTGTAATAATTCATTTCAAAAGTTTGGCAAGTAATGCGCCAGTGGGTAATGGCGAGTTTCTTTAGAGTAACGCTCCAACCTTTGTTTGGAATGTTGAATTTCTGTAACTTCTCTCACTAAAGCCCTTCACGTTAACTTCTACCAAGGAACTTGGACTTTGTGCTTCTGTGTTGCTACAGATTTGAAATTTTACCCGGAGCTTTTTTAAAATACACGAAGCAAGTTGAAAGTCCTTTAAATACAATATTTCTAAGAGAATAATCACCGCCAATTTTTGAATCAGACCGTTGGCATTCTGTGAGGGGAGGTAGCTAAAGATCACGTCTTATAATTTGGTACTCCTTTATAAATGCTTTCCCCCTCCTCAGTACTTGTTTGATCCTACAAGATCCTTGTGAGCTATTATGAAGACCTTATTTCCCAGCGTTTTGTCCGGTCTGTCTTTAATGCAAGCGTGCCTTACATCCGTTTGAGTAACTTTGCCAAGCACCATGTCGCACTTTGCTGGCAAGTAGTTAGAATGAAGTGAGAATGCGGCCATTTGCGAGTGTGAAGTTGCTCAGGACTGCAGAAGAAGATTTGTCGAGTAAATGTGATCTCTTCAGCATTCAAATCAGCAGAGGAATTCGGCCAAAAATCCATGAAGTTTGCTTACTTGCTCGGAGAACAGGCAGCCGTAGGAGGGGAGACAAGGAGCCGAGAGAAAGTCACAGCTTAAGGAGAAGAACAAGTAGGCAAATGACTTGGGTAGGACTGAAGGAGCTAAATTCCTTGGGGATGAGGGACTACAACGTGTCCTTTGGTAATGGGTACATGTGCACAGTACAGTTAATTTGAAATGCGTAATTACAGTCTTGGCAGTCTGTTAACATAGTATAAATTTTAAACACTTCGGGCCTAATTTATAACCCGTTTAACACACTGAATAACAAACTTTGCTTGACTTTCGGATGCACTTTGGCGTAATTTATTTTCCAAAGAGTCCCTTCACACGCTCAGCTAGCTTCTCAGTCCTTCTTCAACCCATTACTTCTTAACAACTTACTCCTTAAACATTGACACAGTGCAAGGGACGCTGCTGTAGCTCAGGAATAGCTCCACTCAGAAAGTAAAAGTAATGTAAAAAGTACACGTATAACTGTGAACGCTCAACTGTTTACGACCAAGTCTCAACGGCGGAAAAATTTCGCAGAATTAAAAGCGGGAGGTAAACAAGTTGCTCTCAACCTGGAGAAAGTTCAAGACCAATGTTAATTTAAAGAGCCCACCAAAACATAAAAGTACCTCGAAGCCTGCAATAAAAACTTAGTCACTCAAGTTTAATGCTTCAAGTTTGATGACCGTGGATCATAAATACACAAATTGAAGGTGGTAGAGTATCCAGGATTTACAATTCCTTAACATGGCTGGCGGTTAAACAGGTATGTCTGCAGGTAATCTTTGAACGGACCAGTAACTAAAAATAAGGGTTGATGTTCCGAAGCTTTTTTCAAAAACCAAGTTTGGCAAAAGCTTATAGTAATTGAAGATGTATGTTAAAACGGCTGAGTCAAAAATACTGTGTTCTAACATCTGGGAACTGTTCATTACCTGCAGAGGTGAACGTGCATCGATGTATGTTTTGTTTTTTGCTTCCAACCTTGTCTGAAAATAATATTTCGGGTAGAATATGTGAAAACATGCATTTTTAAAAATTATTTACAAGCAAGAAATTTTAGAACACACCATACAATCAATTTATCCAGTCACTTTTTGCGGTACGGAGAAACATGTAGCCACAGGTACTTTCTAAGATGAAAGAATCCGTCCGCTGTATGAATACATAAGGACAGAATATACCCTTGGTAACTTAGCATGCAATTTATTTCAGGGAATATGCAACAACGTGGGCGAGCGTATAAAAGTTCGCAGTATGTACTCCTAGCTATGATGGATTACGCTACTTGGATCGCGTGGAAAAAATTTGGTGGCAAAATTTCGCAACAAGTTATCTACTCAAGTCCGCACGACAGATACAACGGAGAGAGCAAGACAGCTTTAAGATGCACGACTTGCTTCACATAACATACGATCGAAGATACGTGCATGCAACTCTTTCAACTAACGTGTGCTCAACTCCTTTCATCACGGCTGAAATGAGAAGGCTGATGAGTTAAAAGTTGTACATTGGAAATTTCTGTTACAGCAACGACGAAGAGTGTTACGAAATTTCTAAACGTTTTTCCCAAGACAGTTTTACGGTTCTCGATTTTCACATGTAAAGAAGCAGCTAGACGACGACGAACGTAGTACGGTAGATGTTGAAGCAGGCAAGTGGTTGTTTCTTTGAAAATGATGGCTTGCTTCCTCATCCGCTGCTTGACTTTGACGGAAGGAAACTGTGACATTGTGTGCAGAAAGAGCTAATGGATAGAATAGACAGAGAACATGGGAGTTGACAAGAGAACTTTTAGCCAGGCATGTGGATGCACTTGAGATTAAAAAGGAACTGGACAGAAAGTAAAACAGCTTACTCTAAACAAGATGAATACAAAGAGATAGGAGAGCTTATTTTCTGTGACGCAAACTTGAGCGGAGGCTAGGAGAAAGGCTTGACTATAGGAGGGAAGCTCTGAAGTGGAATCGACTATGTATAATAAATGGATTAACGGTAGCGATGGGCCAAGTAGTCAGTTTGAAGGAAATGAATAATAATGCAGGGAAAGGACAGAACGTTTGATATATGGAGAAGTTAAAAGGACAATTGTTGGATGGTGCTGTCATTACTACTGATTGTGTGCATGGACTACACTCCTATTTCCGAGAAGGCAAAAGTTAGGCGGGATGGACTTATTGAAAAACGACAGGTCAGGGAAGAGAGACAGATGAGCACCGAGCCATGGACACAGAAAGGATTCCTTCGGACTGAAAGGCCAAGCTGAGAGAGAGCTTCGGAGTGAAACTTAAATCGTATATATGTCAGAATAAGCGAGGAAAAGGAGCAAGAAGAAATAGAAAAGAAACGGGAGTGAGGGAGAGAGAGAGAGAGAGAGAGAGATAGGCTTGATGCAAAAGGGATGGATGCAATTGAATTATTGAATATACATGAGGAGAATGGAACAAGGAAAGTTTTCCGTTTCACAGTGCATTGAGCTGGTGCGGAGCTCGGGTTGAAAGGAGCATGTTGCTAAAAGGTAGGAGGAAAAGAAATGTGTCCGATTCTCGCCCATATGCAGATTTATGTGCGAGACGAGAAAATTTCACGATTCATTCCCTCCCGCTCCTCATCCAGAACTCATCCATATGATAATATTCATGGAGCTGTCCGCGTATCAGACCTTGCACAGAAACACGTACAACAACATAAGTATGAAATCCAAAGGCTTCCGCGACTCCACTTCATTTCCTTCTCCATGGATGGGCTGACAAAAGGAAATGGACGGAGAAATTGCAGGATAATGCGGGACGGAGGAATGACCAGCTCCAAAGCGAGCTTTCCTCCGAAATGAAAGGGAATCAAATTGCCACAAGTAGTCCGGACCATGTAGAACATTCAGTTGGCCATGTCGAAGCATTTGAATGACGAATCGGACACTTGAACTCGGAGCAACACAACCCTGATGGACTGGCACCAGACAGACAATGCGAGTCCACCCTGTAGGAAGCAACTCCATGCCCTGGAAGAAGATTAGCCTGCCGAAGGATATGAGCCGGTCCACTGAGTTCGGATTAGGAGGGCGATGCAACCACGCTCGTGCTATGTAAGAGGAGGAGAATTGATCTCGAGTATAAGCCAACTAGCTGTCATTTGTGACGAGTGAAAGCATGACTTTTAGTATGCGCTGGAAACCGTTAGTCAGGAAGCTAGAGCAGGAGTAGATGATAATGGTAGTTGTTGTTGCTGATGTTGGCGCGTTGATCGGGAGCGAGACAGGGATACGAAAGTGATGCGTGCATGCATCACTGGCCGTTACATGGCATTAGGCGGAAAGGAAATGACATGATGGGTGAATATATTTGAGGAGGAAGAGAGAACAACACGGAGTAATGCAAGGCGGATAGTTGTAATAAGACTGAACGTGAGTAATCTGGCTTGCATCTCTTTTCTTGTCGCTTAGCTCATTGTGTCGTGAGGATCTCGAAGGAAGCCACTTTAACAGATGAGAGAGAGGGGGGGAGAAAGTACCAGTAAGAAAGTCGTGACCAGCGTATGACGCTAGGAGAAACGGGAGAAAGCAGAGTAACGCTCTTACCTACCAAGGAGAAAGACATACACTAAACCGAGATGATGATGGGCTAAATGGAGTATGAGTACGAGTAGTGCATAAAGCCTTTGTCTCCTGCCGTATTCAAAGGTGGCATTATGCAGCAAGACATGACTGGAGAAAGCTGCTTTCGCCGTGCGTGACTACTTTCTCCGCCGCCACTCTCCTGTTATCGGCCGTAGTGAGAAATGACTGAATCTGAGCAAGTGGGTGGATGCAAAATGCATGAAAAAACATATGACTTGACGAAATGGTCGTTCGGAGCGGATAACGTATCGTCCTTCGCATTCGCTAGATCTGTCACCCGCAGCCGAGCATCCGTGCCGAGAGATGCGAAATATGGACGTTCGCCAAACCTATGTGTGCTGGCATACCAACTGGCGTCATAAATATTCGTCGGGGAACAATTTACATCTGACTTCATCTTTAGAGCACGCCGCACGTTCACGTCCTATGGCGCGTCACTTTATGTCCCACACGCTCTTCCACTTCCTCCAACCACTCTGTCTCTCTCTCTCTCCCTCCTCGTATCTCTGTGTAGTTTATACTTTTTTCTGTCCTCTCCTCTCTGAATAGATAGAGTTTGCTCTAATAAAAAAATCCCAAGTACTGACCGTCTAAGCTGTTTTTTCTCAACGTGCGTGGCCTTTGCAACATTCCGTCTGCTTTCGTATTCTTCTTGCATTTCCAGACAAAATAAAATGCAGCGTTATGTAGGAAATAATGACTTTCGAGTTCCTGCCAACATAAATAACCCGGTGACATGGACTTACGCTCCGCATGTTTAGATGACACAACGCCAAGATAGTAGTTTGTGTAACCCCACGCTTTTTCAACCTTTGGAAGGAGTTGGAGAGTAAGACTGAAGCCTGTGACTTGTACTACTGCCCTTGTCTGTTTGCTCAGGCTGAAAGGATTAGGTCGTCAAATAACTATTAACTAAGCACCGTAAAAGTTCAACATCAACTTTCACGGCAACAGTTGTGCGGATCCCACGTGCACTTTCACAGCCACACTTTCAAAGGTGTAACAGCTTAGTTGATGAGAACCTCCGGTGAGGAGAGCCAGCATTACCAAAATAGTACCATACATGTCATGCTAAGTACAAGATTAAAAACTGGAAAAAAATCCGACAAGTTTCACCAAAAGTATATTCTTTCTCCATGACACAGTGCATGAGGGTAAAGGAAAGTGCTAAAGCATGTGGGAGAAAGTAGTTAAAAAGTCCTAGATACATTTCACAACTTGTAACAGGTTTGACAATTATGCATTATGGAGGAATCAAAAGACTTTCAAAGCACAGTCCCAAACTTTTTAAAGCCATGTTTACCCTAAAAACCTTGTTCAACATGTTTTTTTCCTTTTAAAGCAATCTCAAAACTTTCTCTATTAGGTTTAAGGGATGGAAAAGTCACAACTGATTACAAATTAGAATGCACGGAGAAATCCCGCCACTCTGTACGGTGACATGACGAGTGTGGTTTAAGATAAGTAACTGTAATTTTTACATGTGATGGCATTACAACCGCTAACTTCCAGAGCCGACATAATCATCTCAGAAACTATATGTACGTAGGTAGCGTGAAAAACGAGAAGGTGAAAATAGCATATACCCTTAAATAGTATTTCTCAGTCAGTACATTATTTTCGCCATGACGAATGCAATTAAGCACGGCTTAATATCAGAATCGGCAGAGCAGTGTGCTTGAATTTAGTATGGAAAAGTGAATCCAGTGTTTCATAAATCAAGGGAATGGGACAGGGGCTCACGGACGGAGGGACTGGTGACTTGGGTGAGAGGGGGTGCTGGCTCTGGTGAGAAATAGGACTGTGGAAAAGTAAGACATTAAAATTCCAAGAGCGTCAAAGTCAGCGGTAAATATACAGTAAGAGAGAGAGTGAGAGAAGAAATTTCACGGACCAACGGACCGATCTAATCGCTCCTTTTCACTCCGAAAGTTTGAACGGGAATTTTTCGTGTTGAAAAAATCGACATAAGTTTCCCGCTACTCAACGTAGCTGGCCCGCTTCATCAACAGCTGGGAAGAAACCCTCCATCGGAATTAAAACCTCTTACTAAGGAAGTGAAAGTGAAGCAGGATCTAATGGAGTATTCTGTTATCGTCCTTCCGTGAAAGAGCTGTTGCAGATGTCGTCCCGGGGACCAAAAACCAGCGACGAATCACCGTTCACTTGATCGTCAAACGAAGATTATAGAATAGGCATTGAAAGTTTAAACTTCGATCAGAATCTTTAGAAATTCTTTTGAAAATACATAGCTTGCAGAAAATAGCTTGTGAAAAGTGGTTGTGGCAAAGTCCAGGAAATGCAGACAAGATGCTTCATTTTGCCAATTAATTTAATCTTATCCTGTTCGCCAGTGTCGAGGGAAATCATTCGTCTTTCGTCGAAGAAAGGTTGAAATGCTATGTGTGTCTTGTATTTACTCAATGGGCTTGGGAACGATACGAGAAATCGACAACGTTTGCTTCAGAATCATCGAGTAATTAAATGAATGCTATGATGCAGCCTGAATAAAGCTCTGGAAGGAGTGATCTGACATGAAATATTAATCTGAAATGCTAGCACTCAAGAGATATCTGAGCTTATAAATTTTATTAGCAATAAGCAAGAAAGTAACTCAGCTTACAGGAAATTCCAAGAGGCAATATTATGACAGGAAAAGGGATGCATTTTTTCACAGAAAATGATCTTACATGAGAACATAAATCCTGATGATTCTTTCTCAAGTTCAGTTTGAGCGTTTAGCAGTTACGCTCCTGTAACCGAAGCTATTTAGGAGGCGACGCGGCTGCTTGGGGCGGAAGTGAAAGGCAAGCGGGAGAAAGTCGGAAGGTTATGTTACACTAATACAGCACGTACCTCCCATGAGTTATCTTCGGGGCTACGTCTGCTGTTATGAAGAAATTCGCAGCTGAAGCATCTCATGCTCGAATGGAAATTTGAATTTATGCGAACCACGAACGAAATCCAGAGCAAAGCCATGAGGAGGATCTAAGCACAAAATTACCATCCATTCATTCTCGTTTTCCAGCAGCTCCCCCCTCCTTCGGCTGACATGTTGTACATTGAACATCGTCATCTCGCTCTTGACGCATCCGGCACATAATTAGGGAAATAGACAAGTGTGTCTTTTGTGTCGAGTTTTTTCAGCCAAGGAACGGAACTGAGTTTATTTGACTATTTGAGACTTGTCTCTTTTGAAACCAGCTCATCTGATGTTGTGGACTGGGAGAAAGAGAGCTGGATGTGAAGGTGGTGAGACAGGGAGTCAAGGAAGGTTGCCAGTCCTTAAAGAGTTGTTGAAGAAAACACGTATATCCGAATGGAAAAGAAGTTAGAGAGCTGCATTTGAATACAGGAAGGTAAAAAGGATTTTGTGGGAGGAAATTCCTGGAAAATGGTGGGCGGCAGTGCAAAAAAGAGGAGCTCTCAAGTACATGCTCCGAAGTTGGAATTGGAGCTAAGAGAGGCAGAGAGTAGAAGGAAAAAGTGCGAGGATGTCGAAAATGGTGGACTTGTTATCAAAACCAATTCGGAGAATATGGACAAGAATTTCTCCATTGCCGATTTCCATATCGCAAAGTACTATGAGAACGGACGAGGTAAAAATGGAGGAAGATCCGTAGATAATATGCAAATGACTCTCTTTGAAGGATAACCCGCGCCACTGCCAGTTGTTCATACAACTTTCCCTGTAATTTTAAGGAGCGAAATAGTTTCTTTGTGCCGACTCTCAGAAACTGGTATGGATTGGAAAAGTACTACAAAACTGGCGAATATTCAACATTGAAGCCCCTGTGTAACTTATACACTCCGCCTTGTAAATTCTTGAGCCGCTTTCTCCAAACCCACCACCCAACAAGATGAATGGCTTGAATATCAAGAAGAGTTTGAAACGAGGCCCAAGGGTACTTAGTTCTTAACTACTTACTTTCCAAAGTCAGTTGAAAAATCGTTCGTACACCACTCCAGCACCAGGAAATACTGCATGAAAACTGACCCAGGCTCCTCACACACCGACTCATGCCATGACTTGCTGTGAATATATAGGAAACTGCTCACAGCTTTTATACAACAGGGGAAGTGGACGTGAGTAATAGGAGATCAACTCCTCAAAGAGATTCACATCATCCGCTCTTTTAGAACAGGGACTGTGTGCAACTTTTCCAACTTCTTGAGAGGACTGCTGGCGAAAAGCTTGCCTCCTCACACGGCACAGTACCTTTTCCTCACTGTCTCAAAACAATTACTTTGTTCGCAATCCAAAGTTTGAAAGGACTTGAGCACCTCCCTACCCCGGAGTAGTTCTCCGGCAAACCGGAACCCCAGATAATTTAAATCTTCTAAACAAGCTCTTGCTCAAGAAATTTTTCATAATTAACTCTGCACTTCGGGTAAGAAACCAAAGTTGACTTGGAATTAACTCGGGGCTATAAAACTGTTGCCTAGGAGGAAATAAGTTTACTATCTCCGTTATACTCCGTAGACTACATTTAATGGTTCATCAACTACAAGGATGGAAGCCGGCGGTAACAAACTTTGGAGTGGGAGTCTTCTGCTTCATTTTTTATTCGCCACAAGAGCAAACCTGCTCTAAACTCGGTAGTTCAAAATGAAGATGCAAGAGGAGGAAGGACGCTCCCACTCCATGCTCGCGCTGGAGAGAGTGGAGAAAGGCAGTGGAAGTTGCATCGCTTTAGTGGTTCAGAAACCAAAGCCAATTTTACAACAACCATAACTCGACTTTCGGAACGAATTTCGTGACAGACGTTTCCCAGCCAACTTGAGAGCTGGCAGCGTAAGGAAATGTTGAGCGGACCAGGTGGAAGCTACAAGTAGGAAGAGGAATAACGATCGTGGACTGTAATGGCAAATTCCGGTGTGATTCCGGACACAAGTACTTTATATTCCTCGCACGAGGTGCTGCGGAGCGACTAACTATCTTGAAATACTGTCCTCAAAACTAGCAGCCAGCCCCCTTCCAAGCCATCAACGTAAGGTAAGCTGCACAGTCTCTGTCCGGGGGAGCGGCGATCTTTTGCAGTCAAGGAAAAAATTGCAATGACGATCGAACAAGTCACCGTTGGATTTCCCTCCAAGTGTGTACAATGTACACATTCAAGGCCTTACAGCTTGGAAGGAAAACCAGCATTTCTTTACCACCTTTACGTGCACCCTGGCTCCTCTCAGTATGAACCAGGGCTATAACCCGGAAGGATTTTGTGAGACAACACCACTCTGGCCTTCCAACAGCCGAATCTTAAAGGAGGAGACATGGCACGGAGTGAATTTTTCAAGAAGCCGCAAATTAAAGACGGACGGATCAGCCGCATCCTTACCTCTCGGGTCGGTAAACGGGAATAAAGTGAAACATAGATCAAGGAGCTTTTATGGATGGGGACGATGTTATTTTCTGGGAACGACTCTAAGAAGCATGACTGAGAGAATACCTGGGGCCGAATACCGGGAAGGATGACTAAAAAACTGAAGATGCGGGACAAACAAGCTGAGACGGTCCAGATTCTTGTGCTCCTCGTGCACACTGCACTGTAAATCTTATTGTTTGAGTGCTTTAGAGCAAGAGGCAAATGGATAAATGGATCTCCAAGTTGCTCAGAATATAATCCGGAGCGGGATGTGCTTGAGAAGAAATGCACCTACGGTATTACTATTCAACGTGGTAAGACGTCATGTACATGTCCTGGGATACTCCAGAAGCTGACTTAAGGGATAAAAAGATACGGAAAGATGTATCAAGGCATATATAGAATCATATAAATTGCCCCTCTGGTAACCAAAAAGGATGATGGAAAATATATCTGAAATGAATAAAGGTAGATCGAGTAGCATTCACTCCCTCTACAGACACAAGCCTAGATAAATTGCCAGCGAAAAATGCCGCATCCACTTAGCTCAAGGATAAGTGAAGACAGCACTTGGGAAAAGAGAAAAGCTTCTGCATCAAACCAACGGTTCAAGGAGACCTTTGAAGATTTGCCTCGCGCTGCCTACGCAAATTTGGCTCCAAATCAAGAATAATCTTTCGCATTTGCGTTCCCATGCATTCATCCTCTTTACGAGTTTTTTTCAGCTGCTCCGCTACAACGGATTTGAATCGCTCATTTGAGACGGCAGAGGAAAAGTGGTAAATCTCCACCCGGGACTGAAGTGACCATCACTAATAAAGCGTCCTTCAAGTTCCTCAACCACCTTCACAGTCTTGGCTAAAAGAGCAAAGAAATTCCAACGTTTAGCACGGTAGATTTTCGCTTTGATGAGGGAATTACCAGACACCCGACATTCATGAGGGGTAAAAGCCGACACTCGGAATTGTCGGAAAAATATCCTCATGTCTCCGGAACCTGCTGAGATTTGTGAATAAGAATCTCAAGAAAATCCCGGTCCCATTGGGTTGCATCCCATCACAAACTGGATCCTGCTACCAAAATACGAACTAGGTCTTGTGACGGCAAAACGATTCAAGGCCCTTAGGTCAACCTTGGCGGATGCGTGAACAATGAAAGTAGCGGAATCGGCCAGAATCTCTGCATACGAGCTTTTTACCGAGCCCCCCTTGGTTTTGGAAACCCGTATCCCCTGACATTGTCGGGGAAATGTTTTGCTGGATTTTTGGCCCCCCTGACTGTCGGGTTCTCGATCGCTTCTCGTAAATTAATAAATTAGCTTTATGCAATGTTTTGTGCCTGGGTTTAATTTCTTCGAAAGTGAAAGCCCTTTCATTTGTTTTTCACCCACATTCATGTACTTTCTGACTTAAGTAGCCCTGTTGTCACACTGCCACTGACAAGCCGAATCATGTGCTTTCTAGCCACACGGTGTAGTTGAGACCACTTACGAAAACATCACGACAAGACATCTTTAACTGCACATGAAGCCAGGAAACTGTCACAAGAGGAGAGATTCACTTCCTCCTATGAATACTCAGGAGCGGTGGCATGAAGCATGAAAAATTTGGTGGCCAATAAGCTATATGGGTCATAGAATATGCTTTGGTTCATAAACTTTAGAGGTCAGATGAGATGAAGCAGTACCGCTCTCAAGAGGAGTTAAAGCGCAAAGTTTTTATTCAACGCTCTCTCGAATATGATGAGCCATGTGATGGGGTGAAAGCAGAGTTCTTTCTTCCACAGATGCTTCCTCACATATGGTTTATTGTCATTGGACGGTGGCAGAAGAAATCTTGCCGTGACAACAATCCGATTGAAAAATACATCTATACCTAATTCCATTGAGGAAGACGGGAGAAAATCGGTCGACGCTGCTTACAAGGCCGCTATGAGATTTGTGCGAGCGCCACAATGGACTGGATGAGGCATGAGTTTGGAATAAAGAGAAGCTTTGAATAGTGGTCTTGACATACATGAGAAGTTTTCCCAAAAGGAAATCAATGGATTGTCTGCAGAACCATGGTAAATACGTAGTGATCGTCCTTGTCTCTTCGCTCCTTCGCTGGATGACAATTGCAACGAGGAGTTTCCTTCTTCTTCTTCCTTTCTTTCTTTCTCCTTCAACCTTACATACCAAATCCATTAAGCTTTGTGGAGCGGCGGTGCAACTAGGTAGAGGACGTTATGGCGGACGGCTCGATCCGTTTCGCACAACTGGGAAAATCTAGCAGAAGTGAGTCGCTTTATTGACAAGTGAGAAAGGGATATACAAGTACTGGAGTTTATGGAAACGACAGGATTTCCAAGTTGCTGTCCCAGCCAGTGGGGAACCACCAGCTTGTTTTGATTGCCCGCCGTCTTGCCTTAGGTAAAGGTAAAGTAGACGTCAACTGAGACATTTCTTGCGGCTGAATCACTTCCATGATTCTCAATTACCGAGGCGGCACACGCTTTGCCCCCTCCACGCTCAACTTCACGTGGATGCATCGGATGCAGCCAGTAGAGAAAAACCAGCAAGGTGTCAATGAATGTTTGAAAAAGGGATTCTTTGCCAACCAGCCGTGCACCGCTTTATCCGCACATGGCAAACATGTGTCTGGACGGCAGAGAGAAAATCCCATGGCATGATGGCCTACCTGATAAAAAAAGATTCGCGCTTCAATGAACCTTAAAAGACAATCATGAATCATCGGGGCGCAGGACAAGCCGTTTAGAATACAGGCTTAGAATCAGGAGCTGGAGGCAACTTTTGAGAATTGGAAGGGAACGACTTTTGTAAAAAAAATAACAACTTTTCCTACAGTTTAAAGCTTATCGTGATAAGATTGACCAGTTTTTGGGTGGATGCTAGAGGACTCGATACAAGCGTCTGATACCTCGGGCAACTGTGCTTGTACTTTGTGCGACTTGTGTATAGCTTGAGCCTCTCGAAGGACAGGACTGGAAAAAGTCCTGGAAACATGGCAAGTGGTCATAAATTCATTGATTTTTGTTGAGAAATTTCCAAACTGGCTCCTATTTTCTTTTTTGGTTTGACGTGAATTGGATGCCACATGGAGGGAGGAGAAGGCATTGGTTGTGATGGAAATTACACTTTATGCATGACATAAGGAGAGAGCTCTTTGAGCAAGTCGGTGATGGGACTGTGATGCAAAAGTGAATCGCGTTTGGGAGAAAATTAAAATTGGTTTGGCACACATGTACAGAATTAAATATTATGGGCGAAACCGCCAGGTTCACTGGAAAGAGGAAGCCAGTTCAAGAAGAAGTAAGGCTTGAGCGTAAAAAGAAGGTCGACGGTGGCTATAAGACCTGGGAGATGGGATGTGACTAGATTCCTGCGAAGCTGGTTAGCTATAACTTCCTGGCGGTGAATTACGGGAGAAAGCGAAGCTCTATTTCCAGGTCCGTGAATAGATAAACAGAACGTTGCTGGAAGGGAGCAAGGAATTGCTCTTAGATGAAGCTCATTTTAACCATGAGAAATAGCGAGAAGGGAAATCAAGAGACTTTCACTCACTCGGATATGCAAAGGATAAGGATTTTTAGGACAAGTAGATGGGAAAGGGTTAGGCAGCTCGCAGGTCTGTGATATCTAATCCCAAATCCAAATTTACTTATCTCTCCTCTCTTTCTTCTGTCCTCTCGTCCTCCCTCCTTAGCCATCCCGTTCAATCGCGTCTTTTCTCTGTCTTCGACGAAAAAGTTAAATGGTGCAGCATCCTCCATGCTTGACCCTGAGAGATACGGCTTAAGTGCTCACCAAGAGCCTTCTTAAACTGCTTTCCGGTCGGCAGCTGATGGGCTGCCGAGACGTAAGGCAAAATGCTCCTAGTGCACTGCCCACAGGCTCTCTCCATTCGACACCCGGGCTGAATTGATTATCAGCTGTTTACAAAAGCACGGTGGTAAAATCCCACACGATGCTCCAACTTGCACCCAACCCACTGAATCTTTAAGCTTTAGAGGAATTGCAATTCTACAACAAGACACTAGAGCGCACAGAGACTTCATGGGATGAAGCAAACCTAGCAAATAGAACGACCAGAAGGAGGAGAACTGAGCAGGAGATCGTCCACAGTGACTACACCATATTGGAAAGGAGCAAAGAGAGAACAATTCTACTCTATCATTTAAACGGAATTTTTGGAATCGTTCAAGACGTGGAGCTTCATGTCAAAGATGTCTCTACACGATACTGCCGACATGAAACTACCAAGGAATGAAACCCAGGCGAGGGTAAATGGTGTAGAATATTCTGAGAAAATCACAGAATTGATCTGATCCAAGCCCTTTAGAAAACTGTCAGGAGCTTGATCGACATCTAATCGACTTTGTGCACTACATCACTCACTCCTCCAGGCATGTATGCATAAACAAAATGCACCCTTCCTGGGGAAAAGCCTCTCGTCTCCAGCATCCCCCTAACTCAGTTACGGAAAAGTTTCAGTCACCAAATATCCCTCCTAGCAATTCTAAGTAGATCTGTAACCTACACAACGGAGCTAATACCGGGAGAGGGGACTTTGGGAGAGAAGTTCGAAAATCAATGCTGAAAAGCAAGGACGTTTTGGTCTAAGACACTTGACTCAACTGCTGTATCAAACAACCTTGCATCAATCAACTTGGCTGAAAAAAGTCAACAGTCTGCTGACATCAAAGCTACAGCCTGTAGCACTGCTACAAATAGTAAAGATGTAGTAAACGCTTGGCTACAAAAAAAGTTTTTAACATGAATCCACACATTTAGTTGTATCATACCTGGATCTGTACCGAAAGCAATGAAGAAATTATATAAATGTAATGTAACTATACCTGTAGGCAATAATCTTGAATTGTCAAGGTCAGATACTTGAAAATGGGTAGCTGTCTAACTTCACTTGTTCATACAAAGTCTTCTGAACGTTTAACATGGAAGAAATGCATGCCGACTTGACGCCCTCAACTTTCTGCCCCCTTTGAAGCTCAGTAGCTTCGGAACGGTTGTGAATTTTCAAAAACCGTTTGCAACAACTGAATTTCTCGTGGTCACTTTAGTCAGAATCAGCTCTCAGCTGAAAAAGTCTGAAAATTGCCCTTTTTTGTGAAAATCGGAAGGCTAACCATCGTCGATTTCTGCAAAAATGGGGAAAAATTGCCATTTTTGACGTTTTGAGCTAAGAATGGTTTCTGATGAAAGAAGCCACGGGAAAAACATTTGTGCAAGCCGTTTTCAAAATTACTAAACCGTTTCGGCGCTACAGGCCTTCAAAGGTCAGGGCGTCAAGTCATCAATTCCTTGAATCTTTTGAAGATAATCGGGATGGAAGCAAGGACCTCTACAGTATTGCATTTCTGCTCTTTCAGGTGTGGGTACTGGATACATGTACCAATTTTTGGACCTGTTTGCCTTATCCAGATATCCTCTGTGGACTGCGGTCATGGATGCGGCTGAGGCCAATTTAAAATGGACTGCGGGTGGACAGCTGACGTTAAGTGATGCATATAGGAAACGAGATCCCATGAGATTGAATTCTGCTCAAGTGGATCGGATGTGCGATTTATTATTTCTCATTGTGGCTAATGGGAGGGCGCAAACATGTACCTTACTTCGGTCGGTGATCCAGTAGAGCAGGAGGAAAGTTAGAGCACATGTAACCACCAAGTAGGTCTGATAAATTCACTCTGTCCAAATTTCTAATGCGGAAATACCGGTGCATGACTACCGAAATGAGAGAACGGCTTGCTGTACCGAATTTCAGCTACTATAAAGCCGTGTCTTTTCCTCCCCTTGAAAAATCAGGGAGGCTGTCATCCGACATCTTCGTAACAGGATAACATGTGGAGCTGTAGTCTATGCAAGTAGCTTAACTGCTCCGACTGAGCTGCTGCTGTCCTACGTCTGAGCATTCCCCACGATCATCATCAATACTTTACGATGTGTAAAAGAAAAAGGTGATACGTGTGCGAAGTGACATTGACGTCTCTTCATGCATGGAAGCTTAATGCCCTAAAACAGAAGATAATACGGATGGGGTTAAGCTGCAGGGGGGATAAAAGTGAAATAAGCTACATTTATCTTTACTTCCTCCAATACCCTGACTAATAAGAGGAGAAATCTCTTTGGACTTGCTGCCACTAGGGAAATCTACCGCCAATTCCATTCCTGTTGACAGGCATAAAGTCGCTGTACACTTACAGCTGTCATGCTGTACACGGCAGTCTAAGGCGCCACACCACGAAATCATACTCATCAAAACAACCATGTACAACAAACTTAACAAATTACTAATACCGGAAAGCATGTCGAGAACCGACGCGAAGATACTGTACAACTGTATATACTGAGAGTTGATAAATCCCCATAACATTTTAGCAGTCTCTCTCTCTCTCTCTGTTCACATTCACACTTGAGAAATCGAAAGGCAAAATCGATTTGAAAATTCGCTGCTGCTTGCCGTATGGACTTGTTGGTCTGGACCCGCGGTACAGACGCGAGCCACGAGATTGTAGCTTCATGATTTGATGGTGGAGAAGGAGAGCAGCGTGGGATCCGTACGAGAGAATCATTTAAAACAAATTCTAAAACCCTACGAGGCAATAAAGGAACATGCGGTGGAGCGGCTCTAGCCCCAGGTTTCATCCAGTGAAATTCCGTTAATTGACTTGCTTAAATCAACATACGGAACGCCATGTTACCAGCAGCATGTTTCCTAATTTCGTAAACGAGGGAATAAAGGGAATTACAATACGAGAGTTTGAATTGGCGAAATAGCCAGGCTGAACATCCGAGGTAAATTCGCAAACTTGCATCTGGTCCGGGCGAGCTTCATCAGTGAAGCTGGTTGTCGGACCGTGGAACATAAAACTGGAATGTTATTCCTGCGGTTCCGCTATGTATTTCGGAGATTTGCAACTGAACAAGACGCATACTTGGTCACCGTGGGACAGATAAAAGAAGAGTGCAAGCTTGTGAAAGGATCGATGAAAGAGGAGTAAAANGTGCAAGCTTGTGAAAGGATCGATGAAAGAGGAGTAAAAAATGAAAAGGGCGGAAATCCCTGATGAAAAATTTCTACTCGGAAGTACGCGAGAAAACGGCCTTGAAATGAAAACAAGATCATGGAGCAGAGGGGATCAAAAAACTTTTGCAAACCTTCCAAAAGAATGTTACGAGTTCCTGCAGCAGTTCTGCCGCTTTAAGCCCAGCTCAAGTTTTTGGCTTTGACAAAGACTCTACAACTGCAATGTTGCAGCTCTGATGCACCACAAACGTAAAAATGGCCCCGGGACCAGGACTCAGAACGAGAGGAAAGAGAAAGGTACCGAAGAACCTGTTGAAGTTCTTTGAAATGAGGAGAAGCGACATTGTGTGCACAAAATCAACTGAAAGCAAAGAGGACACATGCACGTGAGATATTGAAGATGGTAGAAATCCATAAGAAATTCCGCAGTGACTGAAGACTGTCTGGAGGAGAGTGAAGAGGATGGAAAAGCGGAATGGGTTGAAAGGGCTCCACATTATCTTATCTCATTATACGATGCCGACGAATTTTTCCAGAATGCATAAGGCCACAAAAGGGTCAGCAGGGAAATAAAGCTTGGAGGAGAGCAGAGATCCGCAACGATAGAAGATGTAGTAGTTGATAAGCCTTAAAAGAGAAGCAGAGAGAGACGAGAGAAAAAAAGATGCAGGATGAGATTCTGACGGGAAGGAGCATGGAGAGAAAAAGAGGAAAAACATAAGAAGAAACAAGGAGGAAGAATTGAATGAGTGCATTTAAAAAGTAGTAAAAAGGGTAGTTAAAGAAGACCGGATGAGACGAGATGTTGCAAAAGATTTGAGATTCTATTCATGACAGACTTGCTGTGTAAGTTCTCGGCTCGGGGACTAGGGACGAGATAGCGATGATGGCAAATAGAGAATAAAGGTGACGGGAACGTAAATTTATGATTCAATTTGCACATGAGGGTTTTCCTTCATAAAGCCAACTCTATCTGTGTGTCTTCATTTGCAATGTAAATGGAGAAAGCAGAGGACGCATTCTCCTCGCGGGGGAAAAGAAGTCTAGATGAAGAGCATCCCCAGCCTGACGAGTGAGAGGAGTCAAAGGGAGACGTGAAAAAAATTGTCTCCTTCGCACCATCCACATCTTCCTCACCTCCATCACAAAAGTCACGATCAGAAACATGAACCTTTGGTGTGCACTCGGAAATTGCTAGAGTTAAAGTCGTAGGATTCACCAACTTGAACGTGGTAAACATACTGTAATGACGGATCCGGAGCCTCCACTGCTCAGAGTCAGGGCTTTTCCAACTTGCACTTCTTTCATCAATCCCCTTCTTTATTATCTACATTCCGTAGTGACTATCATCATACTCAATTTTTCCTAAGCACACACATTCACAATCAAACACTCGAAACATACAAAAGAGATCAGCAAACATGGTCGGAATCATGATGACTCCAAGCTTCTCTAACCTCTTTCGCGTCACTCGTTTAAAGAATCTGACCACCAGAATTGTTGAAAGAATATTAAAATTTTTCCATCAAAGTGGCACAAGTGCCCCCATAGTTACTTTCTAAGTACAATTACATTCATAGTACGCTTCAATGCGTTAAAGCCCGGCTGCTTCCATCATCAAGGTCCTAGGCTTATACAATTTAACTTGTCGGTACTTAAAGGTAGGCTTAAACTGCTACTATTTTATCGACTCAGGAAGTAAAGCACCTATGACTCAGATTGTATACTTAATGAAGCTCTGACGGCATTATGAGAAGGCAGTGCAGAAAACTCGGTTGGGCATAAGGTCAGATATTGTCGTCCTGCAGGGGAAAATTTGTGGCATAGACTGTTTTTTTTCGACGAAACATTAACTAAGGTAAATTAAATTTTGAAGTGAAACTGGAACTGAGAGACGTGGACGTAAATGCTCAAGTTTACTATTGGGACGTGATGGACGAGGGAGGCTGGGAATTCATCGCAATAGAGGAACAAAGCAATGTGGGTTAATGCAAGGGCTGAGAGAGAGGTAACTTTTGTGTAATTTTGTACTCGACAGATGTGTGCGTGTATTTGCTTGGTTGTCAAGGGACTGAAGACGGGCGGAAAAAAGTTTTATGCAGTCAGCATGGCAGACTTTCACCAGGATTGGCTCTGCATTATCTCCACTGCTAAAGCTCTCGCTCTGCAGGCTATCTTTAAGCGAGGAATGGAGAGGAAGTAGACGCACAAGTTGGCGGAGAAAGTTTCTTCACGGATGCAAGAGTTGGTTGGACTGTGCGGGAAAGGGAGGGCTGAGAGACAGTGGTGAAGCTTAATGATAGAAAATGTGCGAGTTTGAGATATAAATTAAATGTTGGGATTGACCGGAAACCGGCGTTTTCACAGACGTGACTCAATTTTTCCTTCATTCAATTTTTCAATGCCATTCACCCGTTCGGAAAAGTGCGGAGAACAATCTCCTCACATCATCCAAAACCAGATAGCCTCACGGAACGCAAAGAAAATTGACTTTCATCCAACTTGTCCCAAAGGCTACACTGATTGAAAAGAATCTGATTAAAATCCCACTAACCTCGAAAAAATCCGCAAAAAGACTCAGACTAACGATCTCCTTTCTAATCGCAATCACATGTGTCCAACATCCTAAAGAGCGAGACATGCATCTTATCAAAAACACCAACCCGCGCACAAATGCCCCAAGTCCTCATCCCGACACAGTGGACGCATGAGTGAAAGCTACTTTCACCGGGAGTCAAAAAAGTGCACTGCTCAAGAAAATAGCGAGAATATGGTAAGAATGAAAGCAGGGTTGCATGCTTCAGTGACCTGATTCAAACCCTCGGTATGTTTGCTCATCTCCGTCCGGTCCGATCACAAGCCGGTTTGTGCGGGGAGAAAGCTCGGCTTTGTTTTCACCTCCTGTTGATTATGGGCAATAACACAATCTGTCTCAGGATTCAAGTTTCACGTCCATCCACCATCAGTCTTGTGCACCACAAATCCCATCCCAATTGCCGGCTATTCAAGAACGTAGTTTAAGGCTAAAGCCGTAAGCTTGTCTTTACTCTGGGAATCCGTGGCTGGTGTGCAACACGCCGCTATAATTTTCACAGAGCAGGAGTGATGTAATCAACGGCAACACACAATAAATACACGGGGCGAAGATCCAATCCGGAGATAAACTGACAACGGAGAATTGGCTCAAGGAGCAAAATCCTCTTAACAACTTTTCCTAACGTTTACTCACTACTGAGGGGTGGCTGGGATCGGTGATGCCAGCAGCAGAACGTCTGTGTTTGTTTTTGTTAACTAAGGAGAATCTGATTGATTAAATATCTGTTGGCAAGTCGACAAAAACTGTTTTCTTTGCCCATTTATACGAGTTATATGGAAGAGGGAGGAAAATTAGAAAACAGGAGGAGGTCGTACCAAATTTGGACAAGTTACCCAAGCATTAGTGTGAATTTAGGAGAGAATATAATTCAATTATCCACTTGTTAATTCCTTGGAGCAAAGTAAACTTTTATCATTACTTTTATTAACAGATAATCATTTCTTATCAAGATCCGGAACCTATCAGGCAGCGATTCCCCTCCACTGTAGCAAAAGTAACAATCTCGCTCTTCCTACAGATAAAGCAATCCACGTGCTCCCAGCAGGATCATCATCAAGTCATCATAATTACACCCTCATCCTCAGAGCCTCGTACATACGTTATAGACGTGCATATATTGCCAATCTAATCCTTCCTGTATTATCAAGTATCGCAGCTGATTTCAGTCGATACTACTAATCGCAGTTATCGGTGGATACGCATTTCCTGTTTATCGTGGCACAAAGTAACCCCCGGCGGTTTCTAATTTTTAAGACTGTTTTTTTGCATTTGTTTTTTTTGCACCATCAGCTCTTCTTTCATCTATCCAAAACATTTACATGATCAACTTGTTATAGGTAATGATGTGGACAAGCATCCAGAATACCTTGAAGCGGCAGTTTTGGTAAAAGCCCACAGAAGTAATGGAACTGATGAGATGTGAGTGGAGTCCGATGCTCGAAAACCGATGAAATTCTAACACCGACTGAATTGCATGCCTTCAAAAAGATGTCGTCAAACTCGAGTGGCACGAGAATGGTGACAGAAGCATAATCTTCGGACTTTGGGTACTTTTTCCCAAGATACGGGAAGTTCACAGGCCAATACAGATGATTACGCTACGTTTGCAGAAATACATATCTATTTAAACTTGGGTAGTTATTGAGAAAAAGTGTCAAAGTTGAGCTTGTTTCCACTAGTTTCACAGACATTCTCAAGTTTTATGGTCAAATATAATCATTTTCCAAGAAGCCAATCTGAGAAAGTCATGTTGAACCAGAAAAATTCTCTTCAAAACAAGATAACTTTTAAGTGCAATGTATTCCCGTCGAGTTTTCCAACTTGTAACCAGTCTACACGAGAAACTTTAATGCAGTTGTCAAATGTTTGACCGGAGCTCTTCGCCCTTGCATCCGGATCCTTTGCTTGTATGTTACCAAGACCCTAGTCTTGGTTTCGGTAACTACTTTTCCTGTCCTTGTTACAGTTAGGAATTTGAATTGCTTGGAAAATTGAAATAGGGCACCAACCTGAGCGACTGGCTTTCCTTTTGTTAATGAGGAAGGTCCCCCTTTATAAATGAGGCTCCATGAGGAATGGACATGTTCTGAAAAAACAAAGACAGAGCTGGATAAAACAACTTGAAATGACCCGCCATGCTACAGCCAGAAGGAGCATTGGCTCCGATGTTGAGGCACAAACCATCCAGCACCTCGTCCAGTTAAAAGATTCATTAAAAGAACCCTGAATGAATTCTGAGCAGTAAGCAAGGCAGAAAAAGATTCCGGTTCGAGTTTCACGTCAGGTGGGGATGCCTCAGTAATGAAGTAACAATACAAGGTCTGATGAACTCAAATTGGCCGGGTTACTTGTCCATCATCCCTTTGTTGAGCTTTGCTTGAACGGAGAAAAGGCCAGAGGTAGACTAAGACGAGTAGAGGAATGGCAGCTGAATAGCCAGCGAATAATGATGGCGAATGAATAGGAAACAAAGGAAGCGAACAGCAGCATGAAACTCGGGCCAATGAATAGAATAGCCTCCCTGTTGGTTTAACATGGGACTGTGAGGGAATCGATGAACGGAATCCTGGTCCAGGAGCAATGTAAATAAATAACGGTGAATGTAAATTAAAGCTGAGTGGCAGAGATACACATGCAATGAGTGGATAAATCTTTTACAAGGTGGGCTGGAAGCTCAGCCCTCGTATTGCCAGCGGCACCTAGAAGTGAAGATGGACGCGGACTATAAAGATTGCTTTTAGATTTAGTAGCCCGCTCCTGATGTAACAAACAGGAAAATGCAGAGCAGAAAAATCCCTGCTTGGAACACTCTCGTGGAACAGGAGTTAATGTGGTGAAAATGGGCCTGGAGAAAGCCGTGGTGAAAGCTACCTACTTTCTCCGCTCGTAATCAGCCACCACGTACGTGCCGTGCTATCATAGGAGCTTAATGTGTGCAAATCCTTCGTAGACACGAAATATCTTTTACGCTACAATAATAGCACTTACACGATTCACGCTGTGTTATCTTTCATGAAAATATTATTCTCTTGAAAACGTCGACTTTACTCAAAACCTGTCTCTAGGACATGCCAGTCTCCCAGCCTCTTTTCCCGGGAAAAAACAAGCTTTTTAGGCGAGCACTATGCGCTTTTCGGTCGCCATAAGAGGAGTATAGAGCTACGCCAACAACATCATCTTCCTCAAGTACACACATGTAATGGCTTGAGTAACAGGTTGAGAGAATCTGCATGAGCATGCGATTTAAATATAAAAAAATTTAAGACTAAATAATGCGGACGATTCCGTGAAGAGTACCGCTATCAACTACGAGTACATAGCTCTGGTTTATGGAAAGGGAGCGAATTACAGGGGCGTAGGAAATTTTATTGCTCTAGGATTTTACGCATAAAAATATCACTATTCCTATTGTAATGCAAAGTCCTTGCTTTCTCCCTACGCCCTGGAATTATGGGTGTGGGCTCCATTTACCGTCTGACATTCCCTGTGTGGCTGGTGCACTCTGAGAGCCCGGGCCCTGCTACGGGAGTCATGCAGCAGCCCACAATAACCAAGTTACGGGAAGGGAATTACTTGTAAAACCCCATGAACCCTTCCACAAAAGCCTCTACTTTATATGCCTCTGGGTTGTAAACAACTTTACAGATCCATAAAACCATGCATCATAGAATCAATAAGTCACCAAGCGGAGGCTCACATGCTATATGAATATTACTCCTTGATACAATCTCTGCTAGTTAATCACAGGACACGGAACTGTGTCACTGCCATGTGGACACAGGGCTCATTCCGTTTTGTTGAAAAATGTCATGGAAACAAAAGCAGTGAAAAAAATGTCCACGTAACATTTCCACCTCCGTCCATCACTCTCCAGGTGTGACTTCTCTCTGAGCAAACTCACGCGTTAATTATTAAAAGAGTCTGGTGCTGAAACTTTGAGTGGGACTAAAAGAGTGGGTCTACATTGTAGCAGGCAAGATTTTAAGCTTGGAAGGAGCGCCATAAGTGGAACTCGAGAGTTTCCTTGCAGTTCAAGGGCCCTAAGTTGCACCAGCGTGTGAATGAGCACGGCTCAGATGCTGCCATGCGATAAATTTCCCCCTCATTATCATTTTCAAAGAATCCAATGCTGCAGCCATAAATCTGTTATATTGGTTTACGGTCAGAGGCCTCTTATCCCGAACCCGGGTGCAAGCGTGGAATAAATCTCCTCTGGGGAATTCATTTTGCATAATGCCTGCGAAAATTCTGCAATATTTTTCAATGCAATTTATGCACGAACCAGACACTACAGCCTACAGCATATAAATCAATACTTTCAGCAACAAAAGTTTTCCGATCCTCTTCTCCATACCGTGGCTTCCTTCCTCTCTCCGGCTTGGTACTATTCCACATCTTTCCTTTTCATCAAACCCATCAACTCCACCATGTTCAAACAAAGGTTGGGATTTATAAAGAGTGCTATTTTCTTTTGAGCGAGAGAAAAAAACGCGAAATCTGCCACTGCATTCGACACAGTAACGGGAGAAGGAGCAGAGAGCCGTGATTTAGTCGTATTCAATAAACCCGGCTCGGAGCAATACATGCGCCAAACAGTGGTGGCGGCTCCGGCTACATGTTTTAACACATTTTCCGGAAGAATCACTCAAAGTGAGCTTTTAACAGGTAAATACATATGTTAAATGTCGAGTAGGGGGAACATACACAACTTTTTATGAGAACCTACACTAGGAGGGAAACTGCAGTGCGAAACTATAGACTCCGTTCCAGGAACGTGTCGTACCTCAATGCTGTTTCGGAGAGTTGCGAGAGTGCAACCTATACAACACTGCAGTGCAGATTATCATTTCCTTTTCGCACAGGACGCTTTCGCTGACCGGAAACCTAACCTGCAGTCTGGCATACGGCAACCGAGCCGTAAAGCAATACGGTTTCACTTTACTATACACACAACACATGCCATTTGAGACAGGGACACTGGGGACTGGAACCTGGCAGTAGCTTTACTTTGCTCCAGTCAGGAATTGCGTAACGGCATGCAGAAGAATGGGCTATACATCTATGCTAATTCAGGTTGGAGAAGCGGACTGGAGCGTGATTGAAAATCAAAGGAGGATTGAACGCGTTTGAGAAACTGGAAATGGATTTGGGAGGGCGAAGGGGATTTTGAGACAAATTTTTAATTGAAACAGTCAAGGGCAAGATTTCTCCTCTGCGGACATACTGGCAGCTCATAAATTATCGGGCACGTAAGAGACGGCTTTCGGGTGGTGAATTACCTCCTGGTGTTGCATACTTGGTTCTTGGTTCGCCCGGATTACAATGAATGAGCTTTTTAGCGGGTTCGGAATTCTCAGTCCACAAAAGTAGCTCCACGGCTCCCACCACAGACTGACACAAGAATTGGAAAGCGTGCTGAGATGTTCCGATTATTAGATAAGTACGCACTGCTGGATAGACGTCTACACTCAAGTGGTGAAACCGCACATTCCACCACGTGTACACTTTTTTCGCCACGTTCATGGGCCGGGAGAAAGTTGGAAGGGAGTAGAGAAAGCCCCTTTTTACATGCCCTCCTTTACCAATCGACCTGCTTCTCCATCCTCGGCTGAGAGAGTTGCTCAGCCATTGTGCTCCTTATGGAAGGAGGGTTATGGACTGTCTCACAGTAGGATTGCATCTAAACGTCTTTGTTCCTCAACTTCTTCCGAATCCTATCTCGGAGCGGATTCATAAAGGAGCGCAACAACAACACTCTTTTAATGCTCCTTCAGGCCCGAATAATCAACCAGAGGTAAAACCAATGCTGTACGGCTTCCAATAGCTCGTGGAGCGGAGGGCTAATCCAGCCCATTCTCAAGCTACGAAAGCACATTTTTCATTTACCACAGCCATCTTGATTCCCAACCAGCATTTCTTCCTGATGAACTTGTTCGCAGTGGAAAAAAACTTGCCTACTAATTAAGGAGGGCTAATCCAGCCCATTCTCAAGCTACGAAAGCACATTTTTCATTTACCACAGCCATCTTGATTCCCAACCAGCATTTCTTCCTGATGAACTTGTTCGCAGTGGAAAAAAAACTTGCCTACTAATTAGAAAACTCACGAGGTAGGGACGCGCTCTCCTCCTTCGCGAAAGCTTAATTGATGAGAAGTGACAATAAATTGGAAAACCAATTTAACTTCCAGGAAGAACAAAACTTGTCATGTGTTTTACCTGAGTTTTTTTCTTTGGTTTCAGAATCTATCACCACGGTCTAATGAGGAAACTGTTGAAATCATTCTGATGTGGAAGTGAAAGTCAGAACTGAAGTTTACTTTCGCATGAAAGTTTCCAGGACCAGGTAGTATTTAAAAACCTCCAATTTTCTTAGCAAATTAAAAAACTATTCCCACATCTGACGTCATGAGGAAAAGGTTGTCACATTTCAGAAATTGGCTGGATCGAAATTTCATCCCGTTCTTGTTACCAATGTCCTTAGAATGATACAAGCCCATAATAACATATGCAAGTATGAGTGTGACCTTTACTTTGGACTGAGATTTATGCTGTATGTGAACCAAAATGAAGATTGTGCTGCATTCATAGCTATAATTTGACGACACACTACTTACATTTTCCTTTAGCCTAATTGACAATTACCTTAAATTTTAAAGGAAGTTGAACTGATTGAAGGAAAGGAACTGATTTTAAAGGAAGTTGATTGCGCTCAAGTTCTCTGGGCACAGAAACCAGCATAGAAATTACAATCATGGTTTAACTGCCTGGCAGGCAGTTGACTGGGTGCACTGAAAAGGAATGGGAATTTGAAAGCTGGTGTGTAGGCATTACCTGTGTTTTCAGTTGGAAATTCCCTACACGTAGTGAGAAAATGGAGCTGCTTTAACCAGACTGAAGATGCCGGCGGGAAAGTTTAGACTTATAATCATTGTTTTCCTTGTACGTTTATATTGAGTGGAGTGAGGACTTGTGTAGAAAGAAAGCACGGGTGAGGAAGCGACTAATGGCGGACAAAAAGTTGGCTCTATTCTACGTCGTAACGTTTCTCCTATTACTGAGATGAGAAGAACATGCGAAGCTTGGAAGGAAACCAAAAGTTCCTCAGATGCGGTTTTTGTCGAAATATCTGTGGAAAAACTATTTAAATTTCAAAGAGCCCTGAGTGCCGAGGTTCCAGTTGCGGGAAGATGACACAAGTCATGTTCAGAATCACAGCTGTGACACAGAATCAAATCCTTGTCATGATCGCTTGTATTCCCACAAGCTAAAAAACTTTGTCAAGAAACTTGCAACTTGCTCCGAGCTATGTATGAGGCGTAGCGTGAGAGCGGCAGCCGAGTTGATTATGGCATGCCGCAAAGCTGCCATTTACCAAATGAAGGAACATTTTCTAGCTAGTGCTTCGTCCTACTCGTCAAACCCTTGGTAGACAAACGTCTTGCAGGAAAAATGTGAGGCTGGAAAAGGACAAACATCGGTGCGTGAGGTTTGAGAAGCTGGAGCACAGCGAGACTTGAAATATTTTTTTAAAAGGGTATCTAATTACCTGATTCAAGGCCAATGAATCAGAACGCAATAATATTTGAGAGGCGGGCACATAAACATCACTTTTTCCCTCGTTCTCCGCTCCCTTGGTCGCAGTTAATGCTTTCCTTGGGCACACATTAATGGTACTTTATTGAGAGGTACTGGCTGTGTGGGGTGAAACATAAAACTGACGCACTGCCGTTCCCTCTTTTAGGTTGCACATACCTGGCATACTGTGGGGATGGTGGAGAGCGTTGGCGTTAAGCTCGCTACTTTCTCCTCTCTGCTCTGGTGACTATTGATAATGCATGAGATGAAGGGCGGTGAAAGCACAGAGAGAGACTAAAAAAAGGACGACGGAAAGGGAAGAGGCTGCAACAAAAATCCTGGACGAGAACTTTGCTGCAGCGACCGTGAAAGAAGGAAGAAGAAGCCGGGAGAGAAAAATCTAATCCTTCCGATCCATTACAATTTACGGAAAATGGAGGACGACGGAGAGGGAGGCAAAATATGAAATGGGACTTGTGTGGAGTGTGATGCTTGAATGGAACCCCTTGGAACAAGGACAAGGAGAGAGAAGGTAAAAAAAAGTTACGATCAATGGAACACGAAGGTGACGCTCGTCTAGACTGCGTAAGCTAAAAATGTAAATTTGATTTCCATAAACAATCTGTGTGGAGGAGTAAATAACATCTCTACCGTGGCTAAAACTCCGCCATTTGTTTCTCGGGGACAGGGAAAGTATGCACGCACCATGGCCTACGTACGCTTCCAGGCTGAATAATTTTAAAGAAACACACTTCGCATCCAATATATTATGCTGGCCGCATGGATTTATTATTCAAACAAACTCGAGCAGGAGAATAATGGAGTGCACAAATGGCGAGACCTGAAACACGCCTTGGCCGGCACTCAAGTGCAGTTAGGCGGGTTCAATTGATTGTGGTTCTGCATCTTGACGATGTGTTGCACAATTCCTGATTTACGGCTAGTACATTTACTCTTTCACCGATTGTACTTGAAATACTGACGCAGGAAAAATGATTCAGGCTCGTGGGAAAAAGTATACGCAGCGGCAAATAAAGACATTTTCGGCTTATATAGTTTGGGGCGAAATACTGCCCTGGACTAGAAGGATGGTGGCGAGGATTTACGTTCTGCTGGCTGCAGAAGGGTGAATAAAGAAAAATGGTGAAAGTTATCAGGATGATATATCATCATTATGATTATGATTTTTGTTTGCTTTTCAGACTGGAGGGTAAACATTAATTGCTCAAATCTAAACCGCTAAATCGTGTCCCTGAGGAAACTTTGGAAAAGTTTTCAAATTGCTCTCTTATTATTATCGAGCATGAAAATGTCTCTGCCTTCTCCCTTCCTTCCCTCCCCCCTCATGCATATGACGGGACTGAGAGAGCACATGCTCCCTTTCATGTCCTAATGGAAGTCATGTACTCGGAATGAATGCACGTACACGTCGGATGAAGAGCAAGGACGACGGTATGGAAATCTTCTAGAGCGAACGTCTTTTCATTTTAACGCTTAGTCTCCAAGGCACGACGTGGTTTGAACACCGCTACACTGTATAAATTATAGGAGTGCCATGTAAAATTACAGAGTAAATAACGAGCGAAAATGCATACTGGGGTGCAACTTTGCGGAAATAAACATTTAATGGATGTTCGAGTCACCAATGAGCTGGTAAGAAAGTGGTCGTGAGAGAACATGTTGTATGAAATCATCTCGCCCACAGCAACTTACGACCAGCTTACTCCTTTCGCCTAGATTTGATTTGTTTGCTTGTCTTCGGAAGAAAGTTCGCTGGAATTTGTCGACTTGAAGCTAAGCAATATGAGAGGAGGAATGCCGTATGGCAACGGTCACATGCACGATAAAAGATTTGATTTTCACCCATCCCATGTAATATGTGACAAAGGAGAATCATGACGACGCTCCCGAGCTACGGCTACACAAGGTGCGGATATAATACAAGAGACAAGTGAACATTCTGTCGGCACAAGTGCAGATTTTTGGTTGTCAAGGAAAGTTTGTCGGGTAAAAAAATTCCACCACTCTCGCTCACAGACCATCGTTTGGAATGTGGAAAGGGAGAAGAGGAAAATTTGATGGGATATGATTACATTTCATGAAAGAAATCTTAGCTCATAATTTTCTCCGCAGATTAACTCGATTCCTCGTCCAATTTAGTACTCTTGATTAGTTTCCTTTTTGATAAAAAAAACTAATTTTTTCTCATCATCTTCCTGCTTTTCAATTTCCACAGCATTCATCTCACCAGGGAAAGAATGAGATGCTTTCACCAGGGCGATTTGCGAATTTCGGCTCCGCTCTCTTTTTTAGCACAAACAGCATCATCATCATCTCTGCAACTCAAGAGCTCCCGGCTTTCTCCTTTGACAAGCTTATTGTTATGCTAGAAAATCCTCCGATGTAACACCCGACTCCTGGTCTCCACTCCTGCATACCATCCTTTCTCTCCAACACCCTTTGCAATCTCAAGCATAAGCATGTACGCTGGGTGTTTGATGATGCGACTGCCGGGGAGGGAAAGTCCACGTTGCCAATTTCTCCGCGAATGAGAGTCACGATGAAAGCAACTAGCAAAAAGACTATGCTGACTTGCTCCGATAAAGAGGTAGTACTGGGTGGATGTATTCATGTATACAGTGCAGGAGTA
>VRMD01000271.1:0-31453 GCA_009872375.1 Sminthurides bifidus
AAGCATTCCTGCCGGTCGAGGCGATGGTGGTGGTGGGTAGTCCAGTAGTCCTGGAGAATTCATAATGGTAGGCACTCAGGAACGAAGATGAGTTACAATCATGTGGTTCGTCAGGCCAGGAGACACAATTTTCACACTTTGGACCTAGAGTTGTAAATCTTCAAGTTCACCACTATTCACCATCTTGAGACATGATGATCTTTTCGACACAAGACAAGTTTGAAACCCCACTATTAGGCGAATCCATCCCGACAAGTCATTCGCAATTCTTTGTGACGGACTGCAGTTGTGATTCGTAGAGCACACAAGGGTAGGTAAAATGGCTAAACAATCTCAGGTGTCGCACCTTGCATTATACACAGATAAAATGTTCCATACAATCCCTCTGCTCTACACTATGAGATAGCGCCGTATGTTGTGAATGTCAACAGTAGCGGTGATCACCACAATCACACCAACGGATGAGGTTTACTGACACGGGTCACCGTTTTACGGATGACTTAAATGAATTTCACATGGTTTACAACTGAAAAAGTAATTAATTACTTCGTCAGCTCTGTTGAAGCGCATATGGAACGTGGGTAAGGGGCACTAACTCTTGGCTTGTTCATTGACTACTTCCACCTTGACTACGGAAGCTACCGCTTCTTTTGATTCCGTTTCCACTTTTGAATTATTGCATGAGGACGACGCAATGGAGTTGATTGATAAGCAACTGTGACTCAACTGAATCACTTGAATGTTTTCTAGTCTCTTCAGCTCGGAAGCAGACCGTGTGTACTGGTGCTTCAAAAGGTCACGGTAGACCAATACACCGAATACTATCATCAGCACCAATGCCGGGACCATGACACAAGTTGCAGCAACGGCCGGCGTTGGATCCGTTTTAGGATATTTAATGGAAGGGAACTTGATCCACGCCATCAAAATCAGATCAAGTGTGAAGAGGACGAATGACAGCGAGTTACCCATGATCCAAGACAAGTTGATAAACTTTGATAAGGCATCGTGCGGAGATCTTTGTATGTCAGGACTGGGGTAAGACGACACTTTGCTGATTGAATTCAGCTGTGGTAAAATGCACGTTGTAATCATCACCGTTAGCATGGAAGACCCGACCAGTAACGCTGTCGTTACCGCAAAGCAGACTAGAAGTGTAGGGTTATCGTTCGCGTCCGCATTGATCTGCAGCTCCACAGTGGCAACCTGCGGTTTCAATCCAAGACAACGGATAGGTGAGAACATAACGGGTACCAAATATTTCGAATGGACACAACAGACAGAGTAAAATGTGCATAGTTTGTTTGATCTTTTAGAAAAAGCTTAGATTTCTTGAACAAAACAGAGAGAGAGTTTCCTTACCACTGCAAAGCCAGCCATCAATGATGACATCTCTGCCACGTTATTCATTTTTGATTTGGCCAAATGGAACCGTCGCCATGACAACGTCGCGTCGGTTTCCACGGTAGTATCATGGCTTCCTAGCTTTGCTCCTTGTACGATTACGCGACTGTGATCTGGTGCCATGATCACTATCACCACTTGCGAATGTAATTTTAAACCTTAATACTCACTACTAGAAACACACTACGTCCTCCAGCTTCACTAACAGCAAGGACTGGCACAAGCTTACTTGGAATGGTACACGTGTTGTCCTGTTATACAAGTCGTAGAAAGACTGCGAGACGCATCTTCCAAAGGAACGCAACATGAGACGCAGTTTAACACCCTTCAAAAACAACACCACAGCGAGAATGCGAATCCAAAAAGTACACTAAAGATAAGTCACAGGAGCTGTTAACGACTAAGTGATAATTAGGTGCAGATTGCTTTAGACTCTAATGCGCCTTTAGACGGAAATGATGTTTCCGATCTAGATAACGGAAGATTTAACATAGTTTACCATATCCCATGAAAGTTCTAAGTCACCTACACCAGCCTCTGACCCACCTTCCTCACCTTCTTCATCCGGTACATTACTAAAGTAGTTACAACTTACATGGGACAATGGAAGCTTATGCCTGACATACAACGATTTAAGCCACTAAGAAGAGCTAGATTTCAGCCTCAAAAACTACGACAAGTACAGAGTAGTGAGTAAGTAGTTTACGTAACACGTACACAATTTTATTCTAAATCCGATAAGACATTTCTGGTGAATTGATACACCGTCTTTTTACAAAACGATGCACTGCATTTGCAAACGTAGAAGTCGAACAGGGATCAGAAAGCTAGAGCTCAGCCTTGCACCCTTTACCACTTCCCTCTTTGATCCCTATACCATCCCGCGATAAAATTACCACATCCGAATCTCTCCTAGTTTCCATAGACTGCAATGGTCAGGTCCTAAAAACAATAACAACATTATAAAGAACTTTAAGAAGAAACTCTAGCTGTCAAGGATCCCACTAGGCCAGAAAGGACGGTTAAACGTGACGGATATCAGAATCTAGTTGACGTTTAAGAACTTCTAACTCCAGGTACTTTTTTTCTGAGAGGGCGGCCTGATGCTTAACTATTTTCCTGTAGAACACAACGCCAAACACACAAAGACCGACTAGAACCGGAAACATTATGGCTGTGGCACACCAGGAAGCTGTGACTGAAAAGTACGTAAACTTGACCCAACACAAAATTACTACATCCAATGTGAAGAGAAAAATTGAGACTGAATTTGCCAAAACCCAGGATAAATCTATGTACCATTGCAGTTTTTCGTGTGGTGAATCACCTACTTTTGAGTCAGGTTGCATTTTGTACACTACTTGAATATGGGGTAGGATGCACGTCGATATCATGATCGCCATCATTGTCGTGGCAACCAAAAGAGCTGTGGTAACTGCAAAAGCTGTTAGAAGGTACGGATTTGCATCGTCGTTAATTTGCAGTTCCACTGTAGCAACCTGAAGGAATACACGAAGAGGAAGACAATTAGGAACAAAGTTGCCTCTCATTCTTTTTCTGGAATGAGTGACGATGACTATTATATCACACCTTGATATTGTTTAATGAAATAAAGTTTGACGTACCACGGAAAACCCTGCCATAACTGCCGCTATTTCAGTTATTCCTGACAGCTTTGCCTTACTCAGGTGAAGATTTCTCCATGCTATGAACTCAGGTGAGTTAGGATCATCCGCTGGATTATCCTCCGGTAAGTCCAAATCCTGTTGAACGGACGTGATTGCACAATTTACCATAACTCTGAGCTGTATGCTGTAGAAAAGGTGTTAATGATTCAATCATTGCTGAATTCTGCTTACCCGTGAGGGGTAATGCATGACCATGGGTGGGAGGCTGATTGAGACAGAGTTTCTTGGACTTGGAAGACTCCATGATACTGACCGCGGACCTCGAGTGGATGTAGGACTGGCCGGAGGACTCGGTTTCGGTGACCCTGAAGGTAGACTGAGAGTACCGGCTGTGGACCCCCGCGACATCATCAGTATAAGATGTCCACTTGATGGGTAATGTGGTAGCTATAACAGTTACAAATTCTCCGGGGACACTTCGGGCGACTGCTGTCACATGAGTGTTGAAAGAGTTTGAAGACTTTCCAACAGTTTGCTCAACTGAGAGACAGTTTTGGAGACATACTGAGGACACTTGTTCGTCAGTCATTAATTCCAATCACGTTTTTCTTAAGCTAATTTAAGATTTTATTCACGACAGGAAATCATCGAGGAAAATCGAGCCCTGCATAATCATGAAATAGTCTACTGTTCATAAGCCGATAACGCCTTTAATTAGACATGGATAAATGCAAAACATGGTTATGAAAATGAGTGATGCTGAAGAAGCAATGAGCACCTGTGCCAAATTCTCAGGTAAACCTGTGCTCATATGTTGTGCTTTATGAATTTAATTAAAGTTTCGTCATCAACAAGCTCAATAGTGCTATAACTATACATTATTCAACAAATAAAAACAGTACTACTTTCAGCAATTTCAGACATCGATAATCACCTCTTAGGTATGTCAGAGCCGTGTTGCTTCCTCGGAAGCCATTCCAATTAAATGAGGAAAGTGGCAACTGATCATTTGCGTAAAATAAGTACAACTACATGTGTATCACTGGTATATTTTGCCTTCCAAGCATCCGTTTCAGACCTTGGTCTCTTATTTACATGTCGAAAAAGTAAAGTTGCTCAAAAGTAGATCCGTTCTTGCTAGTGAATTCCGGCTGGTAGTTGTAAATCAAATAGTTATCTTCCGCCCCGTCTTCGAAAGTGTTGTTGTTTTTCCGAGCTGCAACAAAAGGAAAATAAATGCAGACATTATTGAATGAACACACGTCTGTGGTATCTTGCAGGTGACTCACAGAAACTTAATGAGAGTGAAGAGTGAGAAGATTAAATTAGAGAGAGAATGAGAAAAGCATGCGTACCCTCATTAACGAAAAAGTTAGCGAAGTATTGTGCGGATGTAATAGCTTCGGGCGTGTGCGGGATGATTTCTTTCTTTGTCCATTCGTAAATATTCTTTTCAGGGTGGAACTGAACGGCATAAAATGGAACACTCTTTGCCTCGACAGTAGACACGTATGTCAGGTTAGAGACGGAGTCATAGTTGACGCTTAAAATACGATATGTTTTGTCAATATTAAACGCTGTGAAGTTTTCAGGCGTGAGGCAAAACTTATGGAAATTGACAGTCACGTCCTTCGTTCCCAAAGATTTGATGATGGATTTTTCAGCCTTTCCATACAATCGACTAGATCCAGCACCTGTTTTCGAATTCAAAAATCACGTTGACTCCTTAACAAATCCAAGCAGCAGAAGGCTTTCAAGTGGTTTTGTTGCCGTAGGATCAAACATTTCTGGACCGGAGGTAATATTTTTGTAACTTACCTTCAGTAAATTTGAGCCTATTTGCAACATTGTATGCCCCGCAATCCGCTCTCATTTCTTTGTACCCGGCAGCCACAAACATCATGAACTCGAAGCCGAGACAAGTGCCCCATAAGGGGTAGTATTGACCTTTATGATTTGCTTCCAGGGCTAGCTGGTACAAATATCGGCCGGCCTTTCCATATCCTGATGATGAGTCTAAAGGCACTGCTCCGCCTGGGTAAAGTATGCTGGAATGAAAAATTCATTATGAAAAGTCACTGTTTTGTGAGTAACTTTGACATCATTTCGCATAACATGCTGTCATCCAAATAGACTTATAGTTTGGGCGTACCCATTAACACGACTGAAAATGTAGTTCAGGTATGTTTCGTTGTAATTTGGTCCAATGCTGCAGAAAGGAGTGACATACCACATAAATAACAATTTTCTTCAATGATGTTAACATTCCCTCGTTTTTTCATTTGCGCTAAAACCATTAACTCACAGAATAGGAACAACTTGGGCACCAGCACCCTCAATGTATTTAAACATAAGACGCCGCTATGTAGGACTTTTCCGTGCTGTCCTTCTGGTGACTAACATCAGCTCCATTAGGATGATGCGTATAGTATTTATACTCTTGCGCAAGAATGCCTGAAAAGATACAAAAACATTAAAGCATTCATATATGCAATTAAGCCAAAGACATTGGGTGTATCAATCTCTTCTTTTTTTTAATTTTTTATGGTGGGACGAAACTTTATGTTAAAGAAGTAAATTATTAACATAATTTACCTATGATAGGCCTTGAGTTGACTACCGGGGAATCGTCACTGTCACGGTCGCCAGTGAACCACTGGAAATTGTCTGGGTTGCGAGAAGGCAGTAGAAGTAAGAACAGAACGGCCACCCATAGCAACGCGATCAAGGCCACCAATGCCAAAAATCCATGCTTTGACACAGAAAACTTTCTGCTGGGTCCACAATTGGGGATGAGTGCCATCAGGCATCCATCGTCGATAACCACCGTTTTTTCCAAAAGTCGGTAAAACACTTTCGTCATCGCACCCACGGATATGCCAATCATCATCTAACGATGATTGAGACATTTTTGGGTGCTGGATGTTTTGACGAAATGCTTCCAGAGAGTTAGTTGCTGGAACACCGATAATTGCTGTCGCCCCGGTAGACAGAGTAAAGACAGGGGTTTGAGGGGACTTCCTTCCGCCGTTTTCATTCCACGGCTGAAAGTTGACTGTTGCCGCTTTTTCCTCTCTGCTCCATTTCTCATGCTCCTGCTTAACCTTGGAGGAGTTACGCTGGGGAAAAGTAGCTTTCACCATATCCAATCATTCGCCACTGAAACTACTAAACGTTATCTATGCCCTTCCTACTGTAATAAAATGTGCAAAATCCTGCTTAACATGCTTGAGTTGCGTTTATTAAATCTTCAAAGCTTTCGTTTGCCACACAGATAGCCTTGTATTCCTTTTCTTGGCAATTTAGACTCCAGTCTACAGAATCTCGGCTTCGGAGTCGTAGCTTCTCATGCTGGAAGGTTGTTTGCAGAATCAGTATGTCAGTGAAGTAAAGACTTCTAAAAGCTCAAACTATGTCTTTTATAGCCAACAAAAGAGGCATTGAACGATGCTAATCAGTCAGCATGTGCTGCACACAGATCTTATCTACCCTATCTAAAAGACGTAAGGCTTTCTTTTTGTATGAGAAAGTGCGCAATGGACACGGTTTTATCTTGCAAGCTAATTTTATCTCCCTGCGTCTTTAAAAGGGGTATAGTATATATAAATGCGCATGGACTCGATTTTTAATGTTGAGGTTACTTATGTAATCCAACAACTTATATCATGTGTAGTCAAGCAAACTCAGAACGTGGATTCCAGTCCTAACCAATTTTAGACGTTATCGTAAAGAAGCACACATGACCGATTGTCATTGCAACTTCGTTCTTACAACTGAAAGTCCTATTAGGTTACTTAAGCTCCATCGGTCATATCATAATCGTGGTCTTATTGCTGTTAAATCTACTATGCAATTTGGGTTCCTCATGTTAAGGTTAGAGATCGCATGAGGCATCGCTTCCGTAAGGTTTCCGATGGATAATTTTACGACTAAATTCATTTACTTCTCATAAAAATCAGCTTACAAAGTAACGTGTGTTTAGCTAGGCAAAAGTATAGTATCGACTCTTCCTTTGAATACTACAAATACCTGATACAATGTACAAATAAGAAAGAGTTAATGTCCATTACGTACATAGACAAGTATGTATGATATACAATCTGATAACACTATACATGTTGTAAAAGTTACACAATCGTTCTAGAATACATGGTAAACATTTTAAAAGTTTAAACGTTCCTTTTAATAATATTTGGTTAAACAAAGAATAAAAATATCAACGATATTTGCTAGTTAGGACTTGATGCTGCATCATTCCCGTACGTCTCTTTTACACATAGTAATCCAGACTCACTACGTTTTGTCAAAGGCTCTAGAAGGGAGACAGGACGTGCTCTTTTTATGTGACACATGAATTCAGCCCTTGTACTGATAAAACGTACGAAATTCCTAGCCACAATTGTTAATGAGTCTCTGAAATAGTTAATAAATGTCGTATTGAACATTCATTTGCTGTGGCTAGGTGATCTTATATTAGTAGCAAGAAGATTTAGCACTTCTTGCATACCACTTATCACAAACTGGTAAAAGTTTCATCTGCCCTGAATGAGTGTAATAACACGAGGTCATGATGACAAAGGTACTTTTGGTGAAAGCTAAGCACTTACAAAAGACGCAGTTAATGCATTTGTATCCTGTACCACTCTTTGAAGTGATACCGTGACTCAGCAAGGCCAATCATTTACCCAACCATACATATCTTGAGTAACTAGGTGTCAACAAAGTTAAAACAAGTCATTCGAGCACAAACACAATCTGAGTATCGCTTGCGACACTTGCTACGTTACTATAGAGATTCGTTACAAGTAGCTGAAATTTCTCACACTTTAGATAACTTAAACTCGCTTCCCTTCTAAAACAAACTTTTAACGTGTGAAAACCCCACGAAGATGCAATCGAACATAGATCGATTCAGAAGTAAACGATACCGACATCGTGATAGCCTACGAAGAAATGGAACAAGTTAAACTGAACATACTGCCTTCCAACTGAGACGCAAGAATGCGTAAACGCAATCGCGTAACCTGAGCTTCAAATTTTCAAATAAAGTTCTTGAAGTAAAACAAGAGTTTCGAAAGGCCTAAGTAAGCTTAAAACAAGAATTAACTTATGAAAATTCGATAAACGTACGTGTATTAATGACTTTTCGTGTATATTCATAATGTGTTAAACCAGCTTTTGCCTAAGTAACGAAATCTTTGAAGCAAAAAATGACTCTAAGGATTCAGCCGCTTTGTAAAATGCAGATTCGGCGGGGTTGTAGTACCGACAGTTATCAAAGATTTTCGTAATATCACCTATGAAGTCTCGAAGACGAGAATAGCGCTTTTCATCGGTACGAGTTTCAACCGTTTGCAAATCTGTGAACAACGAAAAAAAATGTTAGAAATGAATGACTAAACACACAATATGGACAAAACATAGACGTGAACTTACCCATTGGTTCTTTAATAACTCTGTAGTAATTTCTGGCTTCAGATGGGTTTACTGGTTCCAAAAACGGCCACGCAGCTTTATGTGCTTGTATTTGCTTAAGGAGTTTGCTCAGTAATGGGTAATCTTCGAACGATAAAGTCTTTAAGTTGGCATGATTCAATGGAGTATTAGGATCACAATTAGGGCATATGTATTCATCTATCTGGTTAGACTCTGCTTGTAGCACTCCAACACAACGACCATGAAACCAATCCTGGCAGTTATCGCAGCATATGTAGAACCTGGAAGCAGGAAGAAGTACGTTTTTAGTCTTCTTCTCAATAGCTGCATTGATATCGTTTTAAAAAAATTAACTTACTGAGATTCGTCATAGGGCTTCCGACAGAGGCAATAAAGTTTATTAGAATCGCCTTGGCAAGATTCACACCTATATTCCGATAAACTTTCGGACATTTCTTCCGTTATTCCAACACAAGCGCCATGAAACCAGTTGGAGCATCCGTCACAACCAACGTAAAATTTGGAACTGTCGTAAGGTGTTTGGCAGACACAGTATAACTTGTTACTGCTTCTTTTCTTTCTCTTAGCTGCAGATGCAGATGCATGGGTTGCAGACGAAATTCTTATAGACTTTGGCTCCCCGACACGACGCTTCTATCAGACAATTATTGATCAGTCAAATTAATCAGTAGATAGTTTTTGAAATCAGTATGTAGATCAATCGTGTTGTAAGTTTTTACCTGAGGGACATTAACTGGAGTGTCAGGCGAAGTCAATGCACTTTTGGCTTCATCGATTTCTCTCTGAAAATAGGATTATATTATTTATAGGAAGAAGCTATAAAAAATAATACTAGCCAATAATGGTGTATAGACATCATACCTGTATATTTGATTGCAGCTCCTTTTCTAACAGTCCTCTTTTCTTAAAGATGTCACTTTTAAGCAAATCCTTTTGACGGCTTAAAGTGGATAATAACTTCGGAGAGGCAGCCACAACAACAGACTTTGAAGGAGAAACGCTGTCGGACTTACTAACTCCTCTTCTGCGCCCTATTTTAGATGTAGAGGATTCATTCTCAGGTGTCATGCAGCTGGAGGAAGCTACAGGAGGCGAAGGAGCATCTACTTTAGTCGGTGGTGTGACCTTAGCTGGGATTGTAGGCAACGAATGCAATGGATCCATATCCGGTGGCTTCAAGATGTCAGAATTGTCAAGAATCTTCTCTGGCATATCCACATCAGTTGGTAAAATTGAAGCAGGGGGCACGATCATTTTATCATCAAGAGCCTTAAGGAATTCCTGGTCAGCGAATACACTATTCTGTAGAACTTCAAAGCTAGTGTCTAACTTCGATAAGCTTGAAACCGATTCCGTAGTGGTGGCACATCCCGAACTCAGTATATCACTATCAGATTGACTCTGTGTAGATGATGATGGTTCCTCCACCCTGTCGGTCAATTTGACTTGCTCATCGATAATTTTGCACGGTGATGCGGTGGCAACTGTAACATTGTTAGAGGGAGATTGCTTCGCCTTAGACGGTATTGCCTTAGACGAAATTTCTTTTTTCTTGGGTACTTTTCGAGGCGAAGCTGAAGTGTTCTTAGCAGAAGCAAGATTTTTATCGCTTTCTTCATGTGAAACTTGTGCCTTGTTATCGGGTGTGCTTTTTACTAGTAGCTTATTCTGCGAAGTAGATGGTGATGCGGCAATTGCAGCTGGCTTAAGATTTGTAGACGGAGTTGGTTCTGGGATGGATGCGTAGGTAGAAGATGTGGGTATGGCTTTAACGGCAGTTGAGTTGTTGTCGAGTTGCCCTGAGTTCGCTGGAGCATCTGCATCTTTTGCAAGAACGGATCCCTGAGAGTCCAATGGAATTACTGGACGGTACAACGCTACTCAAAGATACTACACTCGGAGGAAGACTTAATTGAGGTGCCACACTGACCGATGCGACAGCACCACTTGCAACTTGTGCGTTGGTTTGCGGTTTGATTTCGACTGGTATTGTCGCCCCTGGTGGAATATGCATACCTTGCAATTGGTTCTGAAATTTGCATCAAAAGCTCAGGTGTCAGTTCCGTATTACCTTGTACCACAATTTTAGCAGAACTTCCGGTTGCATAGATCTTTGCAGGACTCGCGGTTGGTTTGACAGAATCAACAGTTTTTATACCACTTGGGCTGTCTGAAGCTACATTACTTTCCGACACAATCGGAGATTGCGAAGACACTGACTCGCTCACTTGTTGCTTAACCACCTTTTTCAACACAATTGGACTGGCCATTCGTGGGCTGCTAGTTGCAGTTGTGCTTATAGTCGACATCGGTGTCTGTGTAGAAATTACAGTTGGTGATTGTGGTAACTGTCCACGTTGTGGTGTTACTTGCACTACAGGAGGTTTAGCTGATATTGCGGTAGAAATGGCGGGCGATGAGGCGGGTTGTATTTTTAAAGGTGATGGATGACCGCTTGAAGCAGCTGTAGGTTGGACCTGACGAGGAGAAGAACTAACCGGAGTGCTATTGGCAGAGTTTTGATTATCCGCTGACTTAATGTGAAAGCATATTGTGGTGCCCGGAACCGCTTGCATGCCTTGGATTTGATTTTGGATCTGGGTAATCAGCTGCGGCGTTAGTTCATGCCCATTCGTCTGCAAAACAAACTTGAGTCCTTGGTTAGTTTGGACTACCTTCGCAATTATCTCGTTTGTTTTAACTGTAACTGCGTCCTTGGCTATTCCCGATGGTGAGCTGAGATTAGAAACAGCTGATGATGGACGGACCTGCTGAGAGTTTGCAACCGTACTCCTTTTAATTATTGTCGCATTACTTCCTACAGCTGGGGCTGCATGAAGGTTTGAGGCTTGGGGTCTAATCTGGTTCGTATTGACAGCCTGCACTTTGATAGTAGATGCACTGGTGCTCACAGGAACTTCGGTGACTGTTACAGGTCTCGCAACCGGGGAGCTTGTTGTTAAAATTGTGTTCCCCACCCTACTGACTTGGTTTCGATTTACTAAAACTTGTTGCGTTGCTCCCACGGGAGTAGAGTTTTGTGCTTGTACTTGTACAGCTTGTATTTTCCCATCAGGTGTTTTGATGAACTGCTGGCTTGTCACCACCGATCCAGATGTAAGTTTCACGACATTCTGGGTAGAATTGGCAGAAGAGAGCGATGATCTTGTCGTTAAAACTTGGGCTACCTGACTGGCTGGGGTAACTACGGTACCTCCAGACTGTGGCTGAACTTGACGTATAATGTTGGGAGTCGTTGCAGAACTCACGTTGTTGGCTGTCGTAGCAGGTACTTGTTGACCTGAGATCACTACGCGTTGTCCTCCAGTTTGACCGGGAACTAACACACTCAGTTGAATTTTTCCACCAGTGGCTTTCGTTGGAGCTTGAGATTGCTGAGTCGTTACAATAGCTTTTGCAGTAGCTGGTGAGGCTCCCGAACTCACTACATTGGTGGTTTGAATTTGCACAGGTATTGGGGTCCCTAACGGCAAACCATGGAGACCCTGGATCTGATTTTGAATCTGAGCTATTAACTGAGGTGTCAAGTCCTGAGTATTTCCCTGCAATATGATCCGATGGGGTTGCCCTCCTGTTATTATCCTTGCTATTGTTTCGGTAGGCTTTTTTGCGCTGGGTACTGCGCTTGCAGTGGTGGCAGTGCTCGAAACAACTACAGAAGTAGGTGCCGACGTTACAACAACTTCTTCTACTCCTTTCACATTCCGTATTACCTTTTTAAAAGTAATTGGACCACTTAAACGATTAGGCTGGTTTCCTACACTGCTTTGGGCTGATGTTGTTGACAAAGATGATGTACTTGCTACAACAGACTGCGGTTTGGTTTCAACTGCCTTAACTATTTGCTGCCCTGATGCCGTCTGTACACGTGTTGGTGTGGCATTAGAGACCGAATTGCTCCCAATTGTAGATGTAATTATTTTCTGCGTTACTGTTGGGACAACAGGCTGCTGAATATGGAATGAAATCGAGGAACCTGGAGTGAGTCCAGTTACTCCTTGCAACTGCTCCTGAATTTGCGCTAAGACTTGTTGAGTTAGTTCATGTGGTTGTGTTTGGAATACTAATCGCTGACCCTGAGGCGTTGGAAATATCTTAGCAACAATCTCCGTTGTTTTAGTAGCTTGTTGTGTGGCTAGCGGTGCACGGACGAGCGGAATTTTTCGATTCAAAATTCCTGGAGAACTGTTGTCAGAGGAACCTAATCCAGAACTTGCTGCAGTAGCTTGACCTTGTTTAGATATTATGAACTTCTTTGTGGCCACTCCCGCACCAGATGCAGCTCCATATGATCTAGGATTCGCAGGCAGACCAGCGGCAGCATTTTGTTGCTGCAACTGCTGTGATGCAGTGGGCATAGGAGATTTTGTGGTTTGAGCCACATTGGTTTTTGCGTGGTTGTCCCTCTTCGACAGAAGTACAGCACGTTGCACCTTCACCTCTGTTTCTACTTGTTCCTTTGAAGTTTCACCCGATTTTGCTACAGTAGATGCAGTCGCTTGCGGTTTTGATACTGACGGATCATACTTTTCAGGTCGTATAAGGGCAACACCGGTTTTAGTACGCGTTGCGGGAGTATCCGATTTTCTATCGGTAGTGATTTTCCGATCTTGTTTTTCACCAAATAATTTGATCTCCCATATCTCCACCTTATCTTCGTCAACCCACTCTTCCGTGATCTGCGGATCCATTTTATCTGGTGATTCCGCACGTTTACGCTTGCGTAAGCCACTACGTGACGGTGTGACTTCTGGAAACAATAAGTAAATTTCAAAGTGAATATTCCTCATTATGTATAAGGGTATGTAACAAGCAGTTATTTTAACACGAAAATGCTTCCTTGCCTCTAATGGTCTTCGGAGCATCTATGGGTACAACTTGTTTTTTTCTCAAATATTGCACCTTATCTAAAAATCTTCCAAGAATGCGGTGCTTCAAGATTTCGGTTGTTATAATCTCCATGTCAGTAGTTATTTGATGTTTACCGTCATAGTTAGGCGGCTTGACCTAGGCAAAATAGATCACCACGTGAAGATCCAGCTCATTAAAATCTAGTACTTAATATGAAGCACAAAATTCTGCCTGATGATGTAGCAATATCAAATCAATGCTTACTTGAATATCGTCCCATCGTATTGAAGCATGTAAGAGCCTGATCTGCAAGGCTGTGGCAGCCAGGTTATGGGCATGTATTGTTTTGAATTGCCAGCATGTTTTAAAGAATGGTCGACCGCATGGATACGGCCATGCCCAACTATTTCCAGGTTTGACAATAGAGGAAAACCCAGCTGGCGTAATAGTTCGTCCTGCGGTTCGTGCTAGTTTTTTTATTTCATACTTTGGCAGCACCATAATAGATGGCTTCTTCGTAAGAGATGTTTGAAAAGTTGAAGCTCGTGGATACTTGATAGGCGTTTTCTTTTTCTTTCCAGAATCTAAGGTATGTTGAAGATAAACTTTCTCAGCTGAATTGCTTTTCGTGTAAACACGAACTTTATCGACCTCTTGCTTCAACTGTTCATACTTTTCCCGTTCAGACGTAACTGTGCGTTCTATTTTCCTTCGCTGCGCTTCTTGAATCACAAACTTCAACCGACACATGGGCGAGTAACATTTGCATTTGGCTTGTCCAGATGGCATCCTAGAGTCTGTATTACATTCGTACGTGTAACACTTCAGAGCATAAGATGCTGCGAGAGGTGTCAATGCTTCCATTTTTGCCAGCTCTTCTTCAATTTTCTTCGAAGGTGAATCTCCTTGATGCTGCTTTAAGAACTCTATTTTCTCTTGTCCAAATTTTGCAGTCAACTCCTTTTCTTCCGTTGTTTGGAGTTTCATACGGCGAGTTAGCAAGTTGTCAAGCTTTGGTCTTCGATGAGCTAACTTAGGATAGATTATTCTATTCGTTGCCTGAATCCCTAAGGATACGTTAATTAAATCAGTTCGACCTTTTTTTCCGTCCTCCTTAACTTCCTCATGTTTTTCGTCCACCGCTTTATTGTGTTCAGATACAATGGTGGCATCCGTGTCACAAGCTGAAGTCTTCTCTTTTGATTTAAAATCTACTTTATTCTCTGGTACTCCCTGGAGAGTTTCTTCATCTGTCTTACAATCCATTGGTTGAGTTTTTGGCTGACTCAGCGTATCGTCTTCTATTTTCTGCGTTTCAGCTTCGGATATTGAAGTTGGAATTCCATTCTTATCGTCAGATTCCGCCATCGTCTTTTCCGTGTCAACAATCCCTTTAACTGGAGAGTCATTACAAGCTGACACATCCGGAGTGGCCTGTTCCGGGACACTGCTGCTGGAACCCATTACAGACGGGTGATCTTGTTTCTCATCTTTCACATCCTCGGCTCCATCATCAGCTTTTTGTGGTGTTGAAACTTGCGCATTTTGTTCTGTGTTACAGCTTGAACTGGTGCTAGGCTCGGATTTTTTAGCAGTGGCTGATCGCTTGGCCATCAGTTTGTCAAACACGCTTGGGTCGATCAACATTGTCTTTATTTTACCTGTATCACTTTTCACTTGAATTACATGCTTGTGGGGTCCAGCAAGCAATCCCATTTTCCGAAAATCTTTTGGTTTCGCAGGTCGTGAAGAAGACAGCCATAACCATCCCCATCTTCCATGTATTCTGTATTCTTCTCCCTTTTGTTTCCAAACCTGATGCTTCGGCGGAATGGAATATCTCACAAATTGGGGAACCATCCGTAGGCGATCTTCCTCTTCATCTCGGTCTTTCTTGTCTCTTTTCTCTATTTTCTTCCTGTCTTCTCTCTCAGCTGCAGTAAGCCTCATTAACTTCACATGACCCCCACCCTCAAGCCAAACGGTATTGAAAATTGCCATTCGCAAGCAGCTAGCAAGAATGATCATAGCCTTGGAGAAGTCCTTGTGGGAGTTGCATGCGTGAACTGCAGCAGTCCAATTCTTTTTCAGCTGTGGCCAATTCACATGCATCAAGGTAGCAGGAACAGCATTTTCCAAGTGAATTAAGGTTTGTCGGAGCACCTTAACCACGTCATCACGCTTTCCGAAAACATTTCCGAGCCATTTGCACTCTGAAACTTGAGTTAAGGAGAACTTGTGCGACATGTGACGTTTCCGGTCTCGTTCTTCATTATGTTGAGATTTACCCAGACTGAGAGGGTTAGTTGTGTAAAGATTTACGTAGGAACGGAAAGCCTGATCTTGACCGAGCTTGAATAAACCTGAAGCTTTAGTACGCGTCATGCGCTCTTCGTGATCAATGTCCAACAACAGCGCTTTTGACTTCCTTTTATCAGGAATACTTTGAGCGGTATCTTCGGTCACTTTCACACAATCGCTGGAAGCGACTGGCTTACTCGCACTAATTTCTTCAGATACGGGGGGCGTCACTTCATCTTTTAATTTATTATCGCCGCTATCTTCACTCTCTGTTTTCACAACCACACTCTCGGACCCACTTGCGTCATTAGACACAATTTCCGAATTTTTCGGATCGGACTCAGACTTGATATCCATGGGTTCCAAAGTTTTTTCGGATTTTTCCCTTTCTTCCACTGGCAGGACTGATTCATCATTATTGGCTGCGCAATTTGCAACTGTCTCGTTATCATCATCCTACAAAATAATTTAAGACATAATTTCTTTACCCCAGAAGAAGACCTAATGGTCCGCAATTGACGTAATTTACTACTTACCTTCATATTAAAATCTTCTTCAGGCTCGGATCCTAATCCATCCAAGTTAGAGTAATCGACATCCTCATCGTAATTTCCGAATTTATTTTTATTTCGTCGGTGTAAACGATCTTCTCTGATTCGACGTTTCTCCTCTTCTTCTTTTCGACGCACCTGATCCTCCTGTCTCAGTTTTTCTTCCTCTTCAATTCTTTTAGCTTTTAAAAGTTCGTCTTCCTTACGAGCCCGTTCCTCTTCTTCTTTCTCTTTCGTTACTAGTCGGTCTTCATGTTTCTTTTTTAGGTAAACTGCAAAAAAATTTAAAACATATTATACGATGTCAATCGCTGTCATATGCACCCCAAGTACGCAAAATTCAACGTGCGAACCATTTTCAGCGTCGATGTACGATTTTTTGTGACCTTTGAGACTATTGGTGACCTTCTCCGTAACACTCATTTGCCTGAAGATTTCTTCTTTCTGACTTTCAATTGCATCATACAGTTCTGCTTCGTAAAATTTTGAGTCCAATTGGCTTAGCAGTTCTTCAACTTGATACATCGTTGAGTAATACCATACTTCGCTCCCATCATCACTTTCTCTGTTATAAAGTAATATCATCATTACCACGGTGCATCAATTTCAGTAATGAGATCTTAATCAAGTTAAACACCTTAATTTTCTGCATACGTAACTCGGTTCTAGTGATAACTTACACAAGTATTCTTCTGGCTAAAAACCAGTACTTCCGACCATGCCGATCGTAACCTAGTTTGTCATGGCGTATAAGAAGCCCAGCCTTTTCCATTTCAGAAACACACTCATGCACACCGAGCACCTGCGCGGCAAATAAACGTGGTCATTTCAAATTACCATTTTCTGTGCTTTATCCGTGTGGTGATGTCGTTAAATGTTAAACTTACCTGATTTTTTTCACAGATGGTGCACCGCCAGTCATCAGGGGGATCATCATCTTTTATAGGGGGGTCAATACACCCTAAATGATAGACTGCGGGACAAGTTTCGCAACAAATTAATTCCCCCAATCTATTACAAGCTCTACAGTGGTCTTCATGGCGTATGTTTCCCTCCGCTACAAGTGCTTCTCGCACTAGGTTTGTGGCCAAAAACATTTCCACCAACCACCCTAGAATTTTGACTCTCGTTTCTGGACCACATAAAGGGTACTCAACGCTACTTATTTCTTTCAAGATGTCACTCCAACCCGGATCGCTTTCAATAAAAGCACGTAAGCTCTCCGCCCAAGTCATTCCGTCCATGAAAAAAAGTGTAGCCTGAACAGAATCTTTGCAGTCCTGAGGGCCAAAAACAGTGCCGTTCGATTCTTCTTCTCTCAAGATACTCTAAAAAATGGAAAATAGATTTTTTAAAAATGTTTAAGTAGTTTTTTAAAGACCGCTATTTCCAAAACCAATACGTAAGATGAAGTGCACGATTGTATTTTACCTTCAAAAGTTGAATATGGATCTCGGACAACAGAGAACTTTGCTCCATTTCTGTTAAGGCCGCGCAAAAATCCTCAAATCTAAATGGAGTAAGCCGAACTAGCTGATGAAAGCGCCTCAGAGGCTCATAAATTGACACGGCCTTAACAACTAATTCTCTCGGTAAAAGCAAATCGTCAGACGATTCAGGAATTTCAAGTTCTTCCACTTGACTATTTTTTTCTTCATCTAACCAAAGAGGTACAGGTGGGCTAGGGAGTCTGACAAGACGGGAGCAGGTGATAGAAACATCAGAATCACTATCTTCTGCATCATCGACTGAAAATTACAAGTTTCACACGGTTTTAAAAACGTAACTGCAAACAGTTTTCAGTTTTAGCTAACAAATATTGATAAGACATATATCCGTATCTTACTTGGTATAACTTCATCCGCCGAATGATTGCTTTCTGATTCTGACAACACGGGTGGCTCAGGATCAGAATCGATTTGATCGGAGTCAAAATCTGATCCGTAATGATAATCACTGGAGTTGTACCCTCCTCTTCTTTTTTTCTTCCCTCTCGTGCTAGGCCTTCTAGCTCCAGATCCGCCAGTATCGCCACTTCGAGCTGCTACACACTCTGGTCTGGCATTTCGTCCGCGGCCTCCTCCTCGACCCGAACCGCTTCCAGGTGGTCTTCCGCGACCTCTTCCTCGACCTCGAGGAGTACTAGTTGTAGTCGGTGTTGTTGTAACTGAGTTACTTCGTTCTCGGGAGCTCGACGCCAAATATAAAGGTTTCTTGTAAGGATTTGTACTTTGAGTAGGAGTGGACGTCGCCGAGTTTGGAGTGCTCCCATTGTTAAGCGAGGACAATCTCCCCGATTGTCTCGTTCTTCGTGGTCGTCCAATTTCACTGATTTCACTCATTCTGCGCTGCTAAAGATAACTGCTTGCACAATTTGGAAGTTTCATAGTATTTCCCCCAAAGAGAAGGGATGTGATGTTCGCCACAGTCAATTACACTGAGGTTGTTGATAAGTTGGTAGCGGAGATCATTCTTCTGCACTATTTTACGCTGTATTCTGAAAATGAAATTCAGGCTTACATCAGCTCAAAATGTCATATGAAATTCTCGCTTCTTAACTAAACCCTTAGCGGGCATGCGTAGAGTTGTAGCTCAGATGACCTACAGAAAATGGTTTGAAATAACTCCAGATCTGATTTCATTACATCCAACATAGTCCATACTGCTAATTAAATAACTGACTGATATTCAGAAATTTTAGCGAACCTGGTTGCTGTCATTAAAGAGACAAGTTTCACGCTAATGATATCAACCTTTACAAATTCAAGCATGCTAAAACTGACAGTGGTCTTGTACTTCGACAGTCAATTATCCCTTTAATACCTGCTCTATTTACATTGTAGCTCCGCCTCTCCGCCTGGCCTCTAGAAATTTAGGAGGGAGAGGAATTCTATTGACCCTCAAGGAGAATAAAACTGGCAGTGTAGTTAATAAGGTCCGCAATCTGACACTTAACTGATTGATTTTTCGCTGCCAAACCTTCGATCACTCATTGCTTAATAAAACATAATCGGATTGTAAAACTTTCGTGATTACATACAACATGGAAATTTTTTACCGAGGACACACACGGCAATCTGTACGTGATTTTGACACAGTTAAAAATGTATTGTTTGGCGTACCATACTATTAACGAGTGGAATTCCTACCAACTAATACTGAAACGTTTGGAAAATGACATCGTGCCGAAACTGGAGGGAAAAGTTGCCAAGCTGACATTCAGTTCAGTGGCATTTAAAAAGCAATGTTGGTACACAAAATTTATTATCAGAAACCGCAAAGGCTATTTAACGATTGTGTGCGAAACAAAGTAGCCGCTTGATTTCACAACTGTTACATCTACAATTACGTTATTTACCTTCATAAGTGTATGCGCTGGAACCTCTATTACGGACTTGTCCAGAAAACATTCGGGGCAAAACATCTAATTACATTTTCGAAATGAACACCACACAATCAAGTGCACTATACGATGGACACCAGCAAATCCACTTTACTGTATATGCTTCAGTTATACTATGATCAGGGTTTTCTTCCTGGTCCTCTCGTCGTCTTCGCACAATTTTTCTCTCTCCCACTGCAATTGCAAACTAATTCCTTCACTATGCTCAAGTATACTGAAGAGTTCACAACTGGTACTGGTTCCATAAAATGAAGCACATATCAGAGCAAAGAATTAAATCCAAGATTTACTATATGAACCACCCCGAGGAACCGACGAAGCACAGCGCGGGACTTCACTTGCTCAATTGTGATCACAGTACGAAGACATGAGATCACTTGAACTGGCTCATGCCTTCAGTGCCAATTTCTGCCGAGCAACCAGCTCCTTAGATACGTTCTTAATTCGGTTCTATATTTCTGGAGAAGAAGCGCATCAGAGCAGAGAATGATTCTCTTCTAAAAGAATCGTCTCGAACGCAGAACAGAACGCAAGCTAAGCTGCGGCGTGGAAGCAGCTAAAAGCGAGACTACGCAGATTTGCGATACATCTTGCGGTGGGTTACCGCAAGTACATCTCTTGCCTTAAAATCTAATCGCCCTCTCCAGCGTATTTGTAGCAGTACTTTATTGCGGCGTACAGCGCATACCATGTACGGTGCCAGTTTCCTTTGCTCGCTCTACAGTGTCTCAGTACTGAGGGTTGAAGATCAGAAATGGAGTCAATTTACGCTGAACAATTTTGTAAACGTGACGCCGTGTCACTAATGTACATCCGCCAAAGAGATAAACTGATGTGCGGCTCTTTTACTTTGTCCTCACAGCTGCTCTTTCTGTGCACTTCACACGAGCTCTTTAAACTGTACAGGATCACCAGTGACCATGCTGTTCAGCCAGCAGTTAGGTGCCGTTGATTTCCAGGGATCACAAACATATATCGATAGCACGTAGGGGATAGGGAGGGAGTACCTAATAACTGATGTTCATGCTATCATGATGTGGAGAGGGGGCAAGGGAGGTAAAACCCCTGCAATAGTTCTAACATAGCATGTTTATAGTCCGCTAGCTCTCCGTGAGATGGGCACGATAACTTATTACATGTAGCACAGTCTAGCAAAAGGGATGAGAGGCACCATAGCGTTTCCTATTAATCGTCAATGGGATGGAGGACCATGGAGTATGCTCTAACGTAATGCAAGATCAATGCAGTACGTACTTAATGGGAAGCTTGAAGATGATACCACAACCGGACCGGAACAAAACGGCGTGTTCCGTTAGTGCCAAAATATTGATTATTTCCGGCTTGATCTCTGATCAATGAAGTAGTAATCTTTGTAATATCATAGAAATTTAGTTACCTCTTACCGCTAATGGCCCTAAATAAAGCAGTTACATGTTGTACTAGACTAGGGAAGTAGGAATCCTTTGTTTGCGATTCTTTGGGACGTTGAGATTGGGCTCATCCACAGGTAATCCCTCGCGAGAAATGCATTTGAATGGTATGGCAAACGTTTTTTTGGAAAAGTTTAGGAAAGCTAGACGAAGTTTGCTTTGATGATAATCTGATGATCCGTTCTGTCGTCTTCAAATTGCATCATCAACCCTATGCTTATGCTCTATAAGATGTTTTACAAATTCCGATGCCAACTTAGGCGACCATGATATGAGTATGCAGCTACATTTGCCGGGATGGTTTGTTACAGTTTTCGTTAGGAATCTTAGACTGGCGAATCGTCATGTTAGCGTAAAAGCTATAACAATGGAGTTTTCAATATTTTTTAACTTCGGTAGAACTGGAGGATGTAGATGAGTTCAATTCTTCGTCTATGAAAACGCCAAAACGCAGTCTAAAACTCTGCTCACTGTGAGGCATGGCAAATATGCATAATGAAGTAATCATTTGGTTTTGGTAATGTAATTACCGCTAATGGTTCAATGGTCCGTTATGCAAATCACAGTGCAGAGAGATCTGTTTCCAAGGTTTACATTTATTTTACGCAACAAGTTTGTAATTTAAGGTCCCATGATGACTTACACTTATCATAAGAGCTTGGCACACTGAAAGAATGTTTTGCTGTCACATATACAGAAGAAAATGATACACGTGTCGGAACTGCAATCATTCCTTACAACTATCGTACTACTTTTATGACTGGATTAAAAAGAGTATGAGTAAAAGCGCACGTTCTAGCTAAACTAATGGTTGGTTAAATTTAAGGTTAACGCGAAGTAATCTGTACCGTTAGCAACACATGCCTCAAGGTCAGATAAGCAGGTATCACAAGGATTGGATTTTCATTTAAAAATCTCACGTAATCAAACGAGGATTAGGCAATCAATCCTACTACTTGTGTTAAACAACATTTTGAGAAGGGCTAATACTAATGTCAGGAAGTCTTTTAGATTGCATATGCCGGCATTGCATAAATGAACGCAGCGGTGGGCAAGGCTTGAGGGAAAGTTCCCTAGGAGACTACGAAGGTGGTGTTTTGGCTATCAATTTGCTCAAAAAGTAGGCTACAACGAGTTCAACAGGTCTTGCTGCAAAACAGAAAAGGCTGTTTCACACTTTTGACGCTTCTTTTCCTACTCCCATAAGGCCTCACGTAACATTTCTAAGGTTCTGACAAAATTTTATTACCAACGGTTCTTATGAGAGTAAGAAAAGGTGTGAAATCGCCTTAACTTGTTCATTTATAGCTGTGCGCCACCGGTTGGCACACAGGTAGGGTCAATTAAGTGGTCAGGTCGCGGTTTCTAATGATTCCGCCTAATACATCTTTTCAAGATAACGATGTGTGTAACTTTTCGCTTTGATTTTCCTTCCTTCAAAAGCGAAACTCATCCAATCTTATGCTCTTGCTCCTAGGCCGATTTATAGTGAAGGTTACTCATAAGCTTGGTAATCTCATGTTGCGAAATATTCTGCTGGAGTCATGGGAGTTTCTTTTGGGATAGTACAAATTACAAATCCCTTTTTTCACAATTGTTTCTGCTCTATTCCATAAAGGGAAACATCTTTACAATTTGCAGTTAGGTGCATTTTCTTTCATGAGTGGACTAGCCGCTACTTTGTGTGAGGGCATCATAGTTACATATTTGTCTTATTGCCAATCGCACTAACTTAATTTGACTTCAGCTGCGTTTGCACATGACACACATTTCAATCTAACAATGTTTTCCTATCCATAACGTCATCCCGATGAAATTGCTTTCTCTCCATTGGAATTAGAATTGGAATAGTCAGTGAGCACTCGTCACCTCTGCCTACTTGAGATTAGCTTCTTTACCTCTTGTATGATGAATTCTTAACTCCACTCATACGTTTGTTATAACATTGTTAAATTGCAAAAGTACACTTTTAATACGACTTAACATCTGAATTTTAAAGTAATGTAGGCATCTGGAAATCGAACGGTCTCCAATCTCGTAAGAAGAATCTCGGCAATTTGTATGGCATAAAAGAGTAGTTGATTATATATTTCATTACAGCCGAGAAAGAACTTAAATGGAGGCCATTTAACATCTTTAGCGTTAACTTTAAGTATTAGGTAACAATCATCCGTGTAACTTGATTCAAACCAAAAACACGCCATTTCACTGGTACAGTATTACACAACATCCGTTTTCGGGTAATGCATTCACTCCTAGAGACGTAAGTAAACCTAGCTTCAACATTTATAACGACTACTGCATTCATACTTCCGTCTTGATGGTATTAAACTATAAATAATGCGACAAACCAACTCGCAGAGGTACAGAAGTCAATATTGGTCACAACTGGTATCACACAAACTAAACGAGGTCTGACTTGAAATTGACAGCATCCTTTTGCGTACACACTTGCGTTATCGCTGACGAAGAGTAATACTTGTGTTAAAGCTAACTATATGTATACCCCTACCCCTCACTTTAAGGTTGAAGGTTAAAAAATAATCACAGCGAAGATTATCATGCTTGATTGCTGAAAGTAAGATGGAGTCCCCTCTCAATCCACCAGTAACGAAATAGTGTTACGCAAGAAGCGGAACGGAAATGGAATAAGTATTAAACGTTGCTCAATCTCCGCCTTTCGGTTCGCTATACATTTTAACTGGTAGACATGAAAATTAAGCTGATGGTAGACAACTAACGGCATTTATGGATCTTACTTTCAATGCTCCTAAACTGACAAAGTTTAATCTACAGTCTTACAAATCGCCGTTTCTGAGTTCTCAACTCGTGTAAATAGGCGTAACTTTGACACTACTGGAGAAAGGATTTTGCTTTGAGTCAGATCATAATTGTTCACGATTCAGCTAAAAAATGTAGGAGGGATCCGATGGCAAGTTTAAAAATTTAGCGTCTTGCCTAAAGTCTCAGCTCGGTGACCGAAACCAGGACGGTGAAAGTAAGTAAAAGTGGAGGTAAGATGAGTGAAAACGGAAGGGAGAAGTAAATTATGTATGAGACACATAACTGTGGTGGAGTAAGCCCTCTCCAATGCGAAAATGGGACTGCAAGTATGAAAGGATAACTGAGCATTGGAGACGAACCAAAGGATTTTCAGTAGGAATCTGCTGAGTATCCTTAGGTAACTCTATAGATCTGGGCTTTATGCTGATGCTGGCGATGCCACAAGAGAAAATTAGTGCGGCACAGAAGATTGTCTGGATCCTGGTTAGAGATGGCTTTACTCGTGCTTCAGAGCATTGAAAGCTTGTATGCAAAATGTGTGAAAAAGTGAAAGGTTCAAAAATATGTCATTTTCATCGCAGGGTATTACAATCCATAACCCATGCGATGCAATCTGAACAAGTACTTATTAGCGCGGTTGCTTGGGTTCAACACTAGGATTGGTTCATGGAAACAGTACAGGAAGAACGAATTCATGAAATTGGGCGATGGTGACACTCATGCGTGGCAAATCAAAGACTAGGGGGATGTGGTCGATTCAAAGCGTGTATTCGATCTGATTAAATACTTTGGGCTACGTCAACATCTTGTGATTGCAGAGTACATTTAACTAATAAGCCTTTCCTTCAACTCGTGCCGACTATGGGAGAGGTCCCAAGGCAAGGGATGAAGGCAGGAAAGGAGTTTTTGGTTTATCCAGCTAGCAAGTTCACATGTATAAAAGGTGGGCAAATGGGAGAAAAGTGTTTCTAGAACTGGGACCAACTTGACAGTTTAATTGGGGCCTTTAGGATAAAAAATAAGTGGTTCTTAGATACATGAGCGCTGAGATCGGAACTATGTTCCGGGAAGTTCACTGGGTATTACATGTTTGCTCATACATGACTAAAGTGAAAGCATGTGAGGAGCATGATGGGAGCGCCACATTGCATGGTTGCGCAATTGCTTCCAAGTTTGAAGACTCGCTGGGGAATGCATTAAGGAGGAAATTAAAATTTTGGTTTTGTTACATGTACCTCTCGAGATTCCACTTGAGTTACCACTTTCTCGTACTTATGCTCTTTCATATCGAATAAAAATTATGGACTATAACTATAGCTGTGGCCGTTGTTGACGTTTTGAAATGTTACGCGGAGACCGCAAACGCTGATAATGATCTAGTCGAGTCGGCTGCTGGAATCTTGCATGCGTCCTTTTCTCACTAATGCTTTTAGTTAAGATGATATGATCCTTTGATACTTCTCTTCCAGGAATTGCTGAGAGGAAGTCGGAGGACGTCGACTAACTTTGATTTCTAGGTCTTTTCTCTAGGCCTACGCATTACATCGTTCTTCAAGCTGGGATAGCGTCCCGTTGGAGCAGGTCCTTGCGTCCTGATGGTGGTTTGTGAATAGGAGATGAAACGGATTGAAAAGAGCTGACTCGAGTGGCTGTGGAGCTGAAGGCTGGATCGCTGCGAACGAGCCGGTATTTTTTCTCTAGGCCAACGCATTACATCGTTCTTCAAGCAGGGATAGCTTCCCGTTGGAGCAGGTCCTTGCGTCCTGATGGTGGTTTGTAAATAGGAGATGAAACGGATTGAAAAGAGCTGACTCGAGTGGCTGTGGAGCTGAAGGCTGGATCGCTGCGAACGAGCCGGTTCCGCTTTGCCAGAGGCGATATTAAATTTTGGCGTGATTGTATTGCATTTGCGCCCAACTAATTGGCTGAAATGGATGTATTTGCTTCCGGGTTCGTTCGAGTTTGTTGATTTCAGAGTACATGTTTGGCATGAGAGTGTACGACATAAAGGTTGGTGGTAATCTCTGGTGTTGACTGGATGTGAGATGTTTGGAGTACAAAAGGAGAAGAAATTTCCCAAACGAAATGTGACAGGAAAAGTTTAAGTGCGTCGGAGGTAATTGAGCGAAGAATAGACGGGTTGCTGGATTGCATTTTGACGGCTCATGCAAGATTCAAACGGGGAGAGGGATAATGTCAAAGAAGTTGAGAGATGAGCAAGGCATTATATTTACACGTGTTGGATATACTCAGGGTTGAGGAAAGAGAAGCCTTGAAACTCCGTTTGATCCAAATTCATCATGAAAAGCTTATCTGTAGGTGTTAATTCCGTTTTTTCAGTGGTAAACTGCTTGTCAAAGTTACTCACATCTTTCCGATGTTTCTGTAAGAGGAAATCACATCATTCGCATTCAGTTAAAAATTGGGTCGTGAGAAATTTCTGAAAACGGTTAATTATCCTTGCAAACTGAAATTCATCAGGCTCGTCTACTACTACTCATGCCTCACGGTTCCATGTGGCACACATTCAGCCTGTACAATGCAGTTTCCTTGCATTCCAAAGGTTGTACACGGCATTGATGAAACACTGACAGCAATGAAGCAACGTGCATCAATTGGTAAACTTGCAGCTAACTTTTTACACAATGTTCAACATTTAGAAAACGTCTAAAAGATAAAGATGCAGCCTACACACAATACTCTAATGCTTTCCTGTACTGTAGCTACAGCAACATCTACAATAGTCAAATCACAAGCTAAAGTACGCGCGTGGTTGTTAAAGTACGCGAAGCGCTTGGCGGAGATTAACTTTCTCCTCATATTAACTAGTATCTCAACCCCAAAGTTGTTTCAGCCAGAGCGCTTACAAGTGATTGTAATAACAAGCTACAAGCTGCACACAATGAGCAATAAAATCCGCTTAATTGCACCATGACTCCATGTGAAAAATGCCCTCCTTCGTGGAGAAAACTTGAGCTTCAGTAATGATATCTGCCTCAATATAATAGCACATGAAAAAGTCATAGTAATTGACTTCGTTACGCCGAGGGAGCGCAGATGTTCTTCTGACACAGAAACGATGCTTGAGAAGGGCAGGCTTTCTATACAAGATTGCTTAATCAGGCAGTCTCGTTGATGACCTGCTAGTAGGTCTCCGGAGAAACGTATAAAGCCACTTAGTGGTAAAAAATGCTTTGGACTAGAATAACAACGCCGCTTTTCTTTTACTCACAACAACACGATTTTGCAAAAAAAAAAGGAAAAAAATTACTTAACTAAAACATTACACATATGAATTACATGTAAACTAGTAATTGAATAAACGCAAAACAAAATTGTACAAAAAAATCTTCATCACCATCTGCGAAAGGAAGGATGAGATAGATTTCCGCGTAATGATAAATTCAATAGGGGTACATTAGAAATGATTCGATACAACAATGTAGCATTACATTTGTAGCGATTTCATTAGCTTGGTCGTGATTCCAGGTACGTTGTGTGATTTCCACCTGCGCTTTTATCTACTACTCATAGGCGGTATCTGAAAATAGCTCTTCAACCTCTAAATCTGATGAGGAGGAAAATGGTGTGCATTCTATATGTTTCAAGCCGAGTTTCATGTGTCTGTACATATTTTGCTCGTCTCTTACTTATTACACTCTTTGCAATTTCGCCATTTTCTTGAGGAAATGAAACTGCTATGATATTGGTCCACTTCAAACAGCTATCAAAGAATATGATGGACATGACAAGAATCTCAACGTATAATCGGAATGACCCTACTACGGGAAGATATGTACGTCCATGCTGACCCGAAGAGGCCATCTAATTAAGGTTATTGAGCTAACTAGGCAATTTCATCTTTCCTAAGCCCTAGCACCAGTTTCTGCCTGCCTGTTTTTTTTTCAACCTATTGTTTCTATTGACGACCCCAAGTCGGGGCATTGTACTGAATTCGTTGCCTGATGATCACCTAACGACCAAGTATTGCGGCCTCATAATTAAGATTATCGAGAAGGAAACGGAGGTGATATAATCCTGCCATGGCATCATCTATTGAAGAGCAATTCCAACGAATAAAGGCACCGCAGAGCACGATTCGGAAAAAATAATTCTTATCGACCCAATCCGGGATAAGAATTGAGACGAGTCATTGCCCAGCACGCTTTTGGGGCTTCTCATCCTGCTGGGAAGTTTTTTGATGAACAAAGTTACTGCATGCGTACAATTTGAGGCTAATAGATTTGGCGTACCTGAGCTTTCACTAAATAACAAAAATCCTAGGAAATTGAGTGGGTGCTGTCAAAACAAAGGGCTGTAATTACTAGGGCCCCGCTAATATCAAAAAAATGATGATGAGAATTTCAAAAAATGACAGATCAAATCCAGGGATTTTTGAACTGCTCTAGCTACTTTTGCATTAGCTAATTTTCCATATTACATCGTCTCAAATGCATCAACTAGTGCCCAATCCTCCCTTTGTCTTTACATGCATCAATAGGCGTCAACGTCATCGGAGACTTTCTCATCGATGTTCCCTTCCACTGTTAACGGTGAAGGGCGTGAGGATGCCATTAAAGTCATCCTGAACTGGACTGGGTCCAAAAAGCTCAGTACTTCTACTAATTAACTAAACTAACTTTATTTTTCTAACGAACTTCTTAACGACTGTAAGTACCCTTTAATCGTACGGGTACACTAATTCGAGTATGAATTCGTGCATCTTGCTACAACCTGTCTTATGAGCAAGGCCTTTATGCGCTCCTACAAAATGTGTAATATTCTTTAAAGAGGCTTGTAATATGCCCTTGTTGGAGGTGAGTGACTATTGAGCAATTAAATCACTTGAAAAAGTTACAGTACTGTACAGTAATAGTAGCTGCCGTTGTAATGCAAACAGGTACTTACTGAATCTACATGGAACTNCAGTACTGTACAGTAATAGTAGCTGCCGTTGTAATGCAAACAGGTACTTACTGAATCTACATGGAACTACTTGAACTGATTATTACCGCTAGTGATTTTCCAGGGCAAACTACTTACTATATATAGTGTTAAACTCTTTTCTACATACTGAATGGTGAAGCATGACACTTGAAAGAAATAAACTCTTGGCATTTGAATATCAAGGTGCGAATTTGTGTGGTGATATAGTGCGTGTAGTTATAATTTTGTAACGAAAAATCTTCAACAACTAGCAGTTAAGGAAGAAGAAGGTGGACCAGGCCACAACTAGTGTCCGGAAAACGTTCAAGTACGACTTAGTGTCATATTGGAAGGCGCTGAGTTTTTCCTTCCGGTTGAAGTATGGGGTATTGGAATGAGAAAGTCGTCGGACTTGACTGGCTCAAAGCTGGGGTTTATCCAGGAAAATGTCTTAAATTCATAGCCGGTCAAGTTAGAGAGTATCATTTGGCTGTTTGCATCTGGCGGAGTCAACTCAGTCTTGGCCCTTGTAAAGATCGGATCGAAATTTTCTCCTAATCGTGGATTCTTCTACTCGGACAAGGAAATAAAAGAACATGATCAGTTTCACGTGACCAATTCACCTCGTGTAAAACAAATGGTTCGTGGAAGGAGAAGAGGCTCAAAACAGAGGTAGAAAATTAAGTGGGCCGCACCGCCACCACCATCATCACCACCACCACCGCCCTTCAATAAGAGTTAGTACGTAACTTTTCAAGATGGTCAAACAACGGTATGGCGAACTTGAGCAACGCGTTCAAGGGAGCATTCCCAAGCTGAGAGACGACCAAAGAGGGAAGCCGTTGGTGATTACAAAACCCGAGTTGATTAATTAAAAACATGGGAATCTCTAGCTCCATCTTACATGTAGTCTGAGGTACATAACGGAAGCTGGGAAAACCATTAAGCGCAGGGATTGAGAAGATAAATGCGGCATGTAATCGCTGTGAGATTGGCGTCCAATCAGGAAGGAGAAAAGAAGCAGGTAAGCGAATGTAAGGTGGAATGGCGATGATGGAGAGTACTTGAAATTTAATTGGAGAAAGCGGGCAAGGGCATGTCTTGCCATTATCAAAAGGAGGAGGAAGATGCATGAGGATATGTGTCGAGTGTAGAATGGATTATGTAGGGCGGAGGAAATATGCTTTGTCATATACGGAAGAGCGAGAAAAAGAAACGGAGAGAAGGTAAGAGCAGCTTGGGGTCAAACTTCGCCGAATTAAGAATTTATGCAGGACTACTGCAAAGGAGAAGAGGGGTAAGAAGAGTGAAAGTGCTGCAATGGGCTGGAGCGAGGCAGAGATAAATGTTCAAAAATTGGAATGGGAAACTTGTTTGAAATTGGGAGTAGAACCTGTGGCTTTCTGAAGAATTTCCTATATCTATACCACCTTGCTGCCAAATTTTAGCCAGCATGCACACAAAGCTGTCGCTTTTTCTTTCCAATCTCGTAAAATTTACATGGAAGTCACCGACCAGAAGACCATTCACTGCCGAACAAGAACGTTTTGCATGCCTGAAACGGTGCGCTCTCATCTCAGCCTTTCTACCGATGCATCCGACCGTTCCAAAAGGAACTGTGTACCTTTCTTTCCACTTGGCTAATGCTGTACCGACCTGTATATTTAATGGAGAGCTCTGAGGGGATAGAAACAGTTACCCGGGTCAGTGCCGGAGTAACTGAGAGGTAAAAGACTCGCATCCTACGGTGCACACAGAAGTCAAGCATTTGGGCCTTTTCCGTTATCTGTTTATACCGTGAGACGGAGAGAAATACAGAGCTAATCCTCTTCCGCCCAGGACACTAATTTGCTCTATGTGTCTTTCCCACAGCTTCCTGAGCCTCCGAAGCTAAATACAGGTCTTGAGCGAGCCTAGCTTGAATTTCGGAGACTCCAGCCTGAGAAACAAGGGACAGATGGGAAACGGAAGCATGAACAGCTTTATTGCTTTTGCATGACAAGAAGATGAGAAAAAGCTTTCCTGAACTACTACTCCGACACGGGAGCTTTAAGGAATACGACCCGGGCTCAAGTCACGATAAAAATCTGGAAGGAAAATCAGGTTCGGTTTTGACGTTTCTTCGACTCTGCGAGGGAAAAATGACACGTCTCCCGAGAAATAAGACTGAGCCAAGAAATACTGTGCCACGAACGGTACAGGCCGTGGAGTTGGAGTTTCAATATTTTTTTGACCTTCGAGAAGATGAAAGAAAAGCCTAGTTTTAAAGACAGGACAAAGAACTCGTGCTTTTCTCCGAGCTTTCCTCAGCCCAAGGTAATGGAATCAAAGATTCTGTGTGTTGACTTAAAAAAGGGTAAAACCGCGAGAGTAAAGCTATGTGGCTTGCTTACAAATGTCAGGGAAAGTTGGTCTTGGATACAAAGTGAGAGCATTAGCATGGAATGGAATTGGACATTCGTATTACGATACGACTCATGTTGCAAAAGCGCAACTGGTGAAATCAAGTCAGCGGTACGAGAATAAAAGAAAAGCAACCAGTGACATTACGTGGGACTTTCACTTTCACCACGGCTTACATCCAAAGGACAGGAGGTATAGGGGCTGATGAAATTGGCGCGAGTGGAGGGAAAAACTAGCCAAGAAAAGGTGAAACCGGAGCTAGTGGAAATTTATGGAGAACCACAAAAGGAAGAG
>VRMD01000272.1:0-31439 GCA_009872375.1 Sminthurides bifidus
GAATGTGGCCTTTGTAATTCCCATGAAAGAGCTTGAGTCACCTGCTGTAAATGATGTTAATGGAAAAAGTTTGGGGATGGACCGCACTAAAATGATTAAACACCAAGGTCGGAAAGACCCAGTTACCAAAATTTCATTCAACTACTTCCGGTCCCCGAGCGACCGGTATTCTTTGTTGTCCTAAAAATAGACAAACATCTCCAACGTGTCTTCAAGAGACAAGACCCTTGAAAGCATAGACTAGGATTGCGATCGGGAGAAAGTACAGGCAGCATGTCCCCTTCCGGCCGTACAAACCAAGGTGATATTCACACTCGAGTGTCCAAAAAACTTTGCGGGGAATTCGGCGGGGGACAAAGAGCGGGAACTTATCTCATTTTGTATTTCTAAATACGATTTACAACAGTATCGAGAATATAAGACTCCAAGTTAACGAAACTTATGGCTGGAGGCCGTGTGCAAGACTTTGATGACTTTTACAACTTTTTCCTTTCGCATCATCCCGCCTCTATCCAAATCCCATCAGGCGGATACACAAAAATCTTTCTCCAATGTCCTCTCAGGCCATAAACATTGAAGCAAAGGGGAGACTCTGAGCGAAGAGTGAACTTTTATCAACAATGTTATTTTCCTACTCATCCTCTCAGCCTGATTTATTGGCTGAAAGGGGAATTCAAAATTTTGTTTTCAGATTCTGGAAAAAACTTGCCCCTTTTTGTAATTTCATAGATGCTGACCTGGATGACTTTCACGGACTCTGATCCTTTACGGGTGGAAAACCAAGTAGGTCCTGATGCATTCTACGATCCCGGGTTTTTACCGACAGTCCCGGGTTCAATTTTCCGACAGGGGATTTTCTAATGATATTTTTCATCAGGTCACCGTTCCATGAGCGGAGAAGAAAGAAGAAGGGACAAAAATATGCTGTTGTCTTCTACCTTTGACTGTGGCATAAAGCCCATTATTTCAGTGTCACAGTGGCCTACAAGCGCTGGTTCGGATGGCCTCATTACTCACCTGGTAAAAAACGAACTGTTGTTCCCCTTATCCTGCTCATAAGTTAGGCTGTCCTGACGGCTGGAGCCGGTGGAGGGGGTGGGGATAAAGTGGGATTTGGGTTTTATTCGTGCATTTGCACCATTTTTTGCAGAAAGTTGCTGATGATAATGCAGCAGATTCTGAGGAAAACCCACGATGCAAAGACCCTAGGACAAGTCTCGTTTGAGTACGAATTTAAAATTTATTAAGTATGCGAGGAAGATTAAAACTTTGGTAAGTAAAGTTACGACAAAGTACGGTGACTACTACGGACTAAAAATTTAACACTGCGAAGCAAGTGTTTGACAAGCCCCAACCGCCATGGCGCAGGGGAGGGATTATAGTTAGCCGAAAGGCGAAAGAGTTTTTTTTAGGTTTTGTTCACCGCTCAATTTTTCTCACGTTTGTGCCCACGTGTGCATACGTAGGAAGGTTCCTGTTTCGCTCATCGATCATTTTGTGTGGTTCTTAAACTTGTCAGCTTTTAATTATGAAGTGTCACACAGCGTGGTTGGAACGTTGACACCTTGAACAGCTTCTTAGCAACAGTTCCTTATTCCCCAATCAATTACCGGGTTGACATCTCGCATCCCAATTCTGGCACCAGGTTCAATCAAAAACAAATTAATTTATCACGCTTGACTAAAAATCGATGCGGAGCTATTTTCTCCGACTTATATTCTCAATCCCGGAGTCAAATTCCTTATTAAGATGGCTGACTGACAGTGCGGATAGTTCCCATACTCACTCACTCTTTTCCCGTGCTTTCTCTCTGGAGCCAGGATTTTAATACCATTTCAAATCGCCCTTCATCTTTTCTTACTTTCCAATTCCCGCCGTCTTGTGTTTTTCACAGCAAGTAAGCCGAAATGGCCGCGTTGCCGAGCTCGGCCAAGCAGCCACGGTCTCGGACGATTTTCCCGCTTGGCTTGCTGTGAAAAATGCAAAACTCTTTTAAATCCCGACAGGAGATGAGGTATCCGGAAAAATGGAGCGGGGAAGAAGTGAACCAGCATCTAACGAACCGCAGCGAGCATTCTGACCTAAGCCTGGGATTTAATGCGGGCTCAAGTTCCCTCAACTCCGTCTTTCCGGACACGTTTCTCAATAGAAAATCAACTTTGGGCACAACTCAGTGAGCACAGCATGGGCGTGTGAGCTATGGTGAGACTGATTTTTTCCCCTTCAGATAATCTGCCATGTGATGCAGAGCGCTGCTGAGTGCGTGATGTTAGCCATCAAGTGTGTATTTTCTCCTCATGGGCCCTCTCCTCCTTCATTTTTTGTCCTACTTTTTTTAAATGTTCTTTTCAATGTGTATCACTACCGCAAGCAATCACATTTTCTCTTATCGTGCACTATAAAATGAGCAGGAAGCAAGTGCTACAAGTTCTGCCTTCTTCAGACAAGAAGAAAGAGCTAGCAGGAGTCCGCTTCTGAAAGAATGGCCGGCCGGCATCTGCTACTTCCGACTTGGCTTATTTTTCTTTTATTGCAGCCCATAAAATGCTGGTTGTTAAATTATACCATAAAGGCTACAAATCTCCAATTCAAGAGGTTGGTAAAGGTGCATTAAATGCTCCTTCAGGGAAATGGAGGGCCGTGACAGTAGTGTGCAGTAACACATTATGTATGCTTAAAGGAGGAGAAAGCTGCAGTGCTCTTCTTGGAGTTTTTCTTTTCGTAGTTAGGGCCTCTCTTTAAAAGTTACTTAAGTCGTGCTTTTGGGCATGCATTTCCAAGATTTTTCGATCAGACTGTAAGCATCGGTCAGCTGATGCGATTTCATGTGTTTCAACTCCATCACCATGGCTGGTAAAGAGGACGAAGTTCAAAATCAATTCATGTTCGACCTTTAGCGGTAGTTTTGAAATATGATGCTTGTCAAGCTTTAAATTTTTATCTTTTTTACACATTATGTAGCAATAATTCTCTTATTTTAATTGCTTTTAAGGGAAGCCCCGCATTTTAAGGCCCCGAATAAGGTGCAATTGTCCATTTCCCTCTTAGTTTCCTTAGCTTTAAAGGCTTGGAAGCCATGGACCCCAAGAGTCACAACAGGTAAGAAAGCCGTGATTTCCATTGTAATGAGGACTCCCCTCATCAGTCATTGGTTGCATTCCCCACTTGAGTTGAACACAAGGCAACGTGATCGATTCATTCACCCAGGTCAGCCGTCGTCTCTCCATCTCCCATTGAATGGAAATCCGGAACAGCCCAAACACGTGACAAGAAACTCGGAGCGGGAACGCCTGCAAGTAAAACTGCAGCTTCACCGGACTTACAACGACCTCGTCCAAAAACAACAATTAATCAAACTCACGCTTCAGCGAGTGGCCCTGGGCCATTGATAAACAAGGACGGAAGACCGGCGAGGAATTTAGCTCGCTACGCCCTACTGGCTTCGAAAGGCGGTTATCACAAACGTCCTTTCAGCTCCCCCGTACCAGAGACGAAAGCTCCTTTACGTCAAGATGCCAGGAGGCAAAGGCCATCTTATGCCGGGGGCAGGAGCTCGGCCACCTTCCCTCCTCTGCGTTCGAGGGACGAAGTCCCCGTCTCAAACCCCCCAAAGGAGGGAGATGCCGCAACCAGGGTGGGGAACGAAGATAACAAGGCCCCGAGACAAGGGTCACTAGTGACCAGTGTCGGGGACTGTGGACAGGAGTCAGTGGCTAGCCGTGGTGGTCACGGAGACATACAACACGGGACATGTGAGAAACTGGAGGAGTGTGAGACCCGGGTGATGGAAAAGCTAGAGCGGAAGGATGTGCCGAGTGAGTCGGAGGAGCTGAGGCGGAAGGGAGAAAGGTTGGAGAAAGGAGGTTAGTAGTGGTGGATGTGTGACGATGCTTTTAGTAAATAAAGTTTGTAATTTATAAGGTGGGAGAAGTTTGTTGTGCTGGTTGCAGCGGCCGGAGCTTCGGTCAATTGTCCGGCTGGGAGTGGGAGCTGTGATCCGAGCTCAAGACAAGAGTGTGTGGAGAAAAGGGGGGATTACACGCGATCTTGGGATTTAGGTCGAGTGACATTGATAGAATCAGACTGTAATCCGGGTGAGCCAATTTCCAGGAAACAGGACTTGGACAGTGGAGAAAGCATTCATCCTCCGGCTCGTAAAGAACAACTATTAAACTTGTCATCAATTCCACGGCAGAGAGAACACACAAGTCCCGTTCGTAAGCCCGAGTCCCGGCCGTCAGCAAACCTCATGGCGGCGACTGACACACCACACACATATGAAGCAGGGGTGGGGCGTCAACTCAGTTACCAGGAAATGTACAGGTTGCTTGAGTGCACAAATTCCTCCGTGAGTTCCCTCCAAGAGTACGAGGGAGAGGAGGGGGAAGAGAGGAGTGATGGGGCAGTTGGATTCTCCCCGGTTACAAATCATTTCTACCCACCGGAGGAGTGCGGCCCCAGTTTACTTCACGCCCATGACTTCGAGTCCAACAGATTCTTATCTCACACCACGCTCATCCATCAAACGAAACTACCGACACAGATAATAGCCGCTTTTTTACAGGAACAACATTTGCTGGACCAAATCCCCAAGGAACAGATACTTCGTATGGTTGAAAAATTGGAAACGCTACTCACCGTAAGTGCATGTTATTAAGGCTTTCACATGCTTTCACCGGCTTTCTCCCCCCATTAGGACGCGGGAATTGCAACTTTCTCACCGGCCCTTCCACTAAGCTGGGCTGTGTTTGCAGCTTCAATTGCTGAGCTTACTGTAGCTCAGCACGGCATTACATGCTACTTTGCTAATTCCCCGGTCATTGTACTGATTCTCGTGTCTTAATCTCCAACCTGGCTTTTGTCACGCTTCATCTTCACTGCCAAGCTCATTTAGTCACGTAGGAACAAGAGTATATGATTTAACAAGGGTGTGAAAAAATTCCAGCCAGAGGGCTCAGATTCCGGTACTCTATCCCGAGGTGCAATACTGTTCCGAGAGGGCGAGAGACTTGAGGGCACCATGCGAATCACCAATACGTCCGATCATCCAATTACATACAGGGTAATGATAACGATAACGATTATTGCAGCTATAAGAGGACTTGTGCGAGAGAACGTGAAAATACGCCGGTCTTGGTCTGCGGAGGCGGATGTAGATTCCGGATGTGTTCCTCCATGATAAACTATCAAGAGATTTAGCCCCTAGTTTCACTTTATGGTTTCCTCCCCAGCGTTCTTGTGGGGAGAATTTTTCATCCATTTTCATTTTTGCAATAGATCAAGCCTCCTCGTAATGTCAACATTTATAAAGTACAACCGGAAATGGGAACGTTAAATGTGGGTCGGAGCGCCATTATAAAAATCCTAACAGATTACTTATCAGCCCCGCCAATGATGAAGTACGACCGATTTGAAATTCACTCCTCGGAGTTCGAGACAGGCCATTTTTCCCAACAAGAATTAATGCATTTTTGGCAGGTAACGTTTTCCTCCAGTCATTAATAAAGACCGGTGGTTCGATTCCTCCGATGTAGGAGTGTTTTTCCTCAAGTCAATCCTGAGGCAATCGTATAGCAATTCCTCCCGCATCTTGCAGGGAGTTGCCCCTTGCAAAATTCAGCGAACATTTGCCTATCTCGTTCTTCTTTTGCATCCGGACGACCCGGTTTTTGCCTCGGCTGAAATTACGGATTCAGAATTTAAAACCCTGCAGCATACTACCAAGCCTTATCCAGAGAGCCATTTGTGGACTAAATCATGCTTGGCTAACTACACGCCGAGCACTGCTGAATCCCTCCTCTATCTTTTGCTTGAAGAGTCGAAATGTGTGGGACGCGGAGCGGGCCCGAAAGGGCAACCGGGGCTCGAATTCGGAGGACTTGGAGGAGAATTTATCGAAACTGGCTCTGAAAAGCTCCAGCTCCGGGAGCGGAAACATATTCTTTTTGCTATTCAGTGCGTGTTCCGTGGCCACGGGAATATTTCTTCTCACGCATTCCTTCCGAGAACGACTCAGGCTTTAGCAGATATTTGCCTTGTGCTCTATTGTGTATACAAAATTGTAAACGTTTTCAATTTATTGCAATAAAAAATTCCGCCATTTTCCCCTCCGCCTCCTCTCCCTCCGTCACAATACGAGTTGACAAATTCTCCAGCCTTGTCTCACAGCCCCTCACAGACCCGAGTTGACAAAGGAGATGGGGTAATCGGATTTGATTTGCTGTCGAATAATGAACCACTAACACAATCACGGAGTGCAACTTAACCGGCATGTGATGGAAAGTTTGGTGGAGAGAGTCAAGGCGGGAAAAAGTTCCCTCGGAGAAATTCAAAACGCACATATTTAATCACACAAGCTTTCGGAATAATTATAGCTGCATAATTTACCATGTCGTAGATTACACTGACTTTTGAATTCGAGACGCAAATGATTATTCTCTCGGGCTTCCAGACACCGCCAAACTCTCCGATATCAGGAGGTCTACAGCCTCTCCTGAATTTGGTTACGGAGAGAAGAAGAGTGAGCGAAAAAGTTAATTTATCCGGGACTTTCTCTCTGTAATACTCTCTAGGTATTTTCCGATCCCAGCTCGTCTTTTATTCCAATTTGGCGTCAATTCAATTTCCTCATGCCCATACATTTGTAAGTTTTGGGGCAAAACTTTTCCTTCTTCCCAGGCAAGTTTTTTCCTCCTATTTGCGGAACAAAGTTAAACAAGGGGAAACAGAGGTAGAATAGGGGACGGTTTCAGCTCCACTAGCCTTTCTTTCTCAGGATTTGAATGAAGAAAGAGCGGATGTTTCTAAAAATTTGTTGGATTAACCAACCTCGGGATGTTTTGTCCAAATAAGCATGTGAGCTGACATGCAGACGGTTCGCCAATTTCTCTGTCTGATTATTTGATAATTTGTTTGGAAAGTGTAGGTATTTTCCGTCCTTTTTTTTGTTTTTGCAATTTTGCATGCACGGTTTGTTGTGCAAAAAGGAGCAGTTACATGCTTATCGCTACCTTCGAAATATGCCGATAGTAAATACGCCTTGTCGGGATTCAGCCTTACATTTTCCTTCCTTGTGTGCTAGCTTATGCATTTGGAACATTTCCGCTGCATGTTTATCATTTGCTTTCGCTTTAGGGACAAAGAAATTGGGCTCCCACTCCCCCATAAATGCCTTGTTACGCTGACTTGACGCCATGAGCCGGAGAGAAAGGTTTCCGCGGCTGTAATATCTGTAACTAGGTTGAAATTCCATTTATCCTTCCCCGGTGTCTTCTTTGGCGGCCTGTGCCTTTTCCATGCTGAAAGAACGGCACAGAGAGAATTTCTTTACCTCAGGCTTTCTTCCCTAATGGAGACGTGGCTCCTTGCATTTCCATTTTAACCCTTTTTAAATTTAAATAAGTTGATTTGATTGTGCATTTCCTCTCTCGGCTCACGACCTGACTGATTTTTGGCGTCTGTGAATATATTGTCAATTTATTCTCCATCATTGCTGAAATTGAAGCGGGGGATAGAAAATTTAAAAAAAATTTTTTTAAACAAGTCTCAAATTGATAGCTCCTTATAACTACAACTTTGAACTCCGTGAACCAGCTCAGTGTCTGCCTAGTACAGTGCTAAGCTCCAAAAATAGGACGTAGGACTTGGGGGAGAGAATTTAAGAGACTGAGGAAAAAAAACTTTTCCTCAAGGACTCAAGAACTGAATCCACTGCCTCATGAGCTGGCGCTTAAACAAAGCCAAGAGGATGTGAACCATGTGCATTCTAACTTTTCCCAGTATATTCTGTTGTAAGCCGGGTGCACGGAGACAAGAAGAGCGGAAGCTTGGTTTAATTCAGTAACTTGATTCAGTGGCAGAGTTGGCGAAAAGGCAGTGGTTGTAAGGCGAGCGTTGCTCCATCTCCGCTGGAGAAAGCTTTGGTGAAAGTTGGCCGAAGGACTGGCGATGGAGAAAAAACCTCAGAGCTTTCATCGGCACTGCACGCGTAGCCGATTGGAGCTCCTTAGTATACGCTCTGTTCCAAAACTACTTTGATTCCTTAGATGGTCTCCGGTCCCACAATGAAAGTGAAAGTAGCTTAGGAGAAGAAATGTAGGAATATTTCTCCAGCTCAAGTACTGTGGGTATGAGCCATCAGGATCTCTTAGCCGTCCATCCATCCATCCATCTTCTCCCAGCTCTCAATGCATGGCCGAGCGACAATGCCAGAGAGGAGTTTAACTGTCAAATGTTTCCTTGATGCAACAGAGGGATTTTGCTCCACTTTCACTTTTTCAACTGGATCTCCCTCCTCTGTTCCTTGCCGCCTTTGGAGAGTTCTCAAGGAGCGGAAGAAAATTATGGTGGCGGTGTGCGTATACATAGGAAAAATAGGGAGACAAACGTCATGGATTGTAAAGATGAATGAAACTGCTGTGAAAAGATGTGTTGTTTAGTCCTGTCGACACATTGAACACATGTCTAATATGAAAGGGACGACAGATGTCCTCAAGTATTATCGAATCTTAAAAGCTTTTAGACCATCTAACCACAGTTTTTCAGCTGAATGCTGACGGTGGAATGGGAAAGCTTCAACCACGCTTCTTGCTCCGGTCCCAGGAGGAGGAGGAGGAGATACAAAGACTCTTCCGCCGGCTTACGTGTTCGCTGCACATTCAATCTGAGTTTCGGAGAAAGCGGTGAAAGTGTATCAATCAGTTGTCCGAGAAACGGCACGTGGAGAAGATAAGTTTGCGTTTTGGCAATTCATGCTCGCCACTGGTGAATTTGTTAGTGGGAAAGAGCTCCGGATCAAGTTTGTAGGAGGGATGGTTCGTCGGTTCGTGTGCCAAAAATAGGATTTGCAGTTCCTAGTAAAAAGTTATCTGAGCTGTGTACTTCCATCTCCACTCATCATGACACACATGGAGACTCGGAGTCTCAAGTATCTCTGGGTTTCCGCTTGGGAGAGCTTGGAATCCCCTTCAACCTTGATTTGAAACACTGAGATTTCAAAACCAAGGGGTTCGGCAAGTATCCACGGAATCAAATTTGGGGTTTGGAAGCGTCGTCTAGTACATGCTAGTTTTGCCAGGCAGGGAATCAGGCCAGTGGGGGGGGGGGGAGAAATAAAGTCAAATATTTTTGAAAACAAGTAAATTGTTTTTCAAAACTTTTGTAACGAGGATACACAGACATTCCCATAAACAGGGAGTCGAGCCAAGTCGCAGTCGATGTGTTCCCTGAGCTGCAGTGCAGCTTTCTAAAGATGGCGAACCTTCAACATATTGCAGAAAACTCGCTGGAGAATGAGAGAATAGAAGTCACGCGAAGCAACTTTACTATGCATTTGAAAAAGTTATTAGAATTTAAAAACCATTAGTGCTAATTTATAAGCCGGGAATTGTAGAGTGGTTATGTTCGATACACTACTGTTTCCTATACAGGTCAACTTTGTAGCCATTCAGAAATGCTGTTAGGTGCAAAAATCTTGTAACATTGTAACTTTACCCTGTGATTAGGTGCAGTTATCCATTTTACAATGTCACTGTTGCGCCTTCAAGCCTTGGTGAGAATTGCATCGCAATTCGCTTATGATTCTCCCCGAGTCAAGAGAGAAAATTGCATGTGTACTCTCAAAGCGAAGGAATGGCAGCATGAATAAGTAACAAGGTCACAAAAACTTTCTCATCGCTTCTGATGCTGAAGACGGATATGTGAAAAGTTACGGCGTGCATAAAGAGGATCCATTGAAATTATTTCTGCAACTCACTTTCACCACGAGTGTGCATACAGCCGTTATATTCCAATACATGAATTTGACTTTCTCTTCGCTCGAGCATGTGGATCTGATGAACAATTTCCTCTCCGATGTTGCACAATATGCACATCCAAAACCCCCATTACACAGACTAGAGACGTACCTGGGTTGAATAAGCCGCTTGATTTGGCGACGGATCGACTATTGAGCGTGTGAATCTGTATTTGGAGTGAATCCTGTATTTTTTTCTCCTCCTCATGTAAAAGCCTTGAAAGGAAATGGTTTCATTCAGCTTTCAAGTTGCTCCTCCTTGAAGTGAGACTTGGCTCTGGGAATTTTCATGCTCCAGCATTTGTACAACTCTCTTCCCTTTCAGAATGTCTTTGTAATCCCGTGCAGGCACTGATGGGGAGTACAGGGGAAGTCACAAAGGTCAAAGATTGGGGCAAAAATTAGTCCGTGAGAGTGGCTGTGTAAAATGTAGTATAATCTTTTGAGAAGTTTTAGAAAGACTGATTTGGAAGTTGAATGAAAAGGTTTTAGATGCTACTATGCACTCCCGGGTTATCAGTACAGCAGACCTGGGAGAAGATGAGGAGTGGGCTTTTTCAGCCGTACTTAATGCCATTATTTCCACGGCTTGTGACTTTTCACAAAGGGGCTTCGATTCGCAAGAAATGGAGGGTCTGGTGGTCTGGAGAAGCTCGCGGAGCATCGATCCGGGTCTCTAACCCACATGGTGTACAGTGTACATGGAGCATCAGTTCGTTGCGAGATGGGAAGCTGTTCTATCTGTAAGGTTCTTTGTGTGGAATTTTCCTAAGTCGTAAATTATAGCTGCTTGGATGGAGAAATAAATGCAGGACTAGCGAACGAGGTCTGGGGCGTAGCCGAAGGTAATTTTGTGGTTGAATACTTGAATGTTCAATTGTCATAGTTTACGGAGAGAGAGAGAGCGAGAAGGAAAGCTTACCGGGAGAAGGTAGGAGAAAGACGGGGATGCGAAAGGACGGAGATGAGGATGAGACGGAAAGGGAGTTAAAAATTTATACGACTGCGTTTAATGTGGCATAACTCCCCGTTCCAAATATCTGAAGAGTTTCTCTAAATTGTCTAGTTCATTTAACAGATCAACAAGGCCAGATTTGGTCTTTATAGCCTTCTGTATACAGTTCCAAGAAACTGGAGTTAATCAGAGACCGAGGAAGGAAATAGAATTGAGTTATGCTCATTCATTTCGATCAAAATGACAGAAAGGAATAAGAGGAAGCTGCTAATGGAGCTGAATTATTTCCGCTTCAGTAGATTCCTTACGTGATTCTGAATGCGAACGTGTTGGCAAAATTTATATTGCCTCATGCTCTCCAATGGGACAAACCAACCAGAAAATAAGGCGAGTTAAGCGAAAAAGCGCATCGAAGAACAACTCCGTGAAAGAGAATACAAGACAGAAGGCCGAGGGAGCCCTCATTTGCCCACGGAGAAAGCTCCAGTTCGTCCAATCCAACATTACAAGGACTGGAACAGGGTGAAAGCTGATGAATGCATTGGAATTATGTTCAATTTCTGTCCCTTGGATCCCGTTATCGAGCCGTATCTTTTGCAACATGATGACCACATTAACTTGAGGACATAGCTATAATTTAGAACAGTGTGACTGACCCCGTTCCTTTCTGAATTACAGCGGGTCAATCGTTAGCCGACTGCAAACCACGAGGGTGTAAACCGATTTGCGAAATAGCATTCATTCTAATGGAAGGAACGTGCTCCTTAGGCAATAATATGACATGATGTAATTGACATCTACGAGTTGAGATTCAGGCTCTTACCTGGTAATGAGCGTTGAACGCCCGGCAATGGGACGTGAAATTATCCTCGATGTCCATCAGTATACTGGATATGGACCCACCCCCCTTGATTTTCGAAGGAAGAGAATGGTGTCCATAGTTAAGGGGGATTGGCGTCTTACGCCCACTGTGAGCCGCAGGGGTGGTGTACCCACTTGCAAGGCCACTGGTTGTTTTGGAGGGGGGCAGAGTCGCGGAGGAGGATTGTTTTGGTCGTTGTTGCTGCTGACAAGCTGTTGACTGAGAATTGGAGCCGGGAGCGGAAGTTGTTGTGGATGAATTTTGGCCTGTTGACTCCCGAGCTTCCCGTTTACTCCCCGGCATCGGAGTTACGGTTGAGCGAGACATGGGGTAGTATTGGGAATAAGTTGGCTCGGAAAATGTAGGATCCATCGAAGTTAAATTGATCACTTGGAAAGAGTAGTCCTTAGGCATATTACACGAGGAAGATAAGCAGGGCCCACCACCACTACTAGTACCCGCTCCGCTACTTCCCTGGGCTGAATACCCTGGCACACCCTGATTTCCGCTAGACAACATCCCTCCCCCACCGCCTCCTCCAGCAATCCACGGTTCCAATGTTCGTGCAATTTCCGCTTTGTAAATTGATTTTATCTGACTACTTTGCCCTGGTCTGTAAAGTAAGCAAAAACAGAAATTAACATCTCCCATATGCTCGTAAAATTGAAAAGTTAACCATCAGTTTCCGCAAAATTTTTCCTCCATCTCCAACTCTGGATCGGGGCTCCAAGGGAGGAGGGGGTACAATTCACGCAGGCGGACACCACCTCCAGTAGATTTGTCCTTTGGCAAGAATGCCCTTTGGCATTTTTGAATCAAAGTTGCCACGAACCAGGATAGGCAACAAGGACACAGTTCCCGTTTGAATTTCCACTCAATTTGAAGACTTGAAAAGGCATCGCAATCAAGCCTTAAGATTGTAAAACTTGATGGTCGGGAAAAATCATAACGATATAGTCACCATAAGCTCTTTTATGAAAACAGCAACTCTATGGAGTCAACGCTAGACTTGCTTAATCTGGGAATTATTACTGGGAATAATCCTACTGACTAACTACACGCCTTGTTACTCTTTAAGAAGAATTTCATTCGGAAGTCAGAGATTTATGTAAATCTCATTACAGTTTGTTGCTTCTTTTAAGGTTGAAATCCGGCGGAAAGAAGGGTTGAATTATTTGCCTGGACTTCTTATGTAATCAAAATTACAGACTTGAACTCCTCCACGTCTCTTCTCCACTTCGCTTGGAAAGTTTACACAAACAAATCCAATAGCCTTCTTCTTAATTCGGATTTACAAAGTTAATCTGTTCAATTTTACGTTTCCAGTCTCATTTTCTCCTTCTCTCATCCAAAACGCCCAAGTTCACAAGGTAGTATGAGCCCGTTGCCTTTTCTCACAGAGGGTGTATACAAGAGATTAAACGTCGCCAGTTCTGGGAACTTGCGTTGCTCCGGATCGGAACTTTCTCTCCGAGTAATTATAAATCCTCCACGTGCTTTGCCTCTTTGGAATTTTTGTATGCATATACCATCGTGCTTAAGTCGAACAATGTTCCTCCAATCTAATTTAAGACTTTAAGTAAACGACAAACGGTTGTTGGTTTAAGGAGCTTTGCCAATATTTACGGTCACACTATTTCTCCGAAGGCTAAGTCCTCATTAATCTTTGTGCATACTATGGGTTCCTTGGAAGCTATTTGCGTCAGCCGTGATGTTGATGCTTATCGATCAGGATAATGCAATAATCATGTCGTGAAGAGAATTCTCCGGCTCCTTTCATATCTATTGAATTTGTGCCAAAATCACTTACGAAAATCATTAGGCGGAAGAAAGGGGCTGGGTCTGGAGAGTGAGCACTGATAGCATGTTATTTATCACAATGCATTCCTGGGGCTCTAGTTACAGTAATTGACGGTTCGATAGGCAATCACGTCTGTATCAAGCAGCTCCTTTGACAAATCTCCGGTTTTAAAAAAAAAGTGCGGGGTTTGAACTGTGACAATGTTGCGAAAATGTGCTTCCTAGAAACGGGTTCGATCCGGGTCTACAGAATCCCTGTGCTAATAATGATTGAAGAGCGCGGTAGGAGAAGTGATCAAAGATGAAGGAGTTTTTGATCCAGCTTCGTTTGGTGGAGAACGGGGAGGAATTGGCATGGAACACAAAGAAAATGTCACCCTATTGCCACATGTACACAAAAGTAAATAAATAATGATTACCGTATCGGATAGCCCAAGTGAGTGATGGCAGTGAGTCTATCGATCAAAGGGTAGGCGAGATCCAGGAAGTCGTATTTATTGGCAGCGTTGGCAATCGTGGCACACATGGCGAGATGAAGCTTGATAGTCGGTAGAACGGAGCAGAGTTGAGCCAGTTGACCCCTGATGATTTTATCCTTTCCATCCATCTGGCTGAAATGTCAAAATGAGAATGTCATCCATATGCTTCTTCCTTGCGTCATGATTCATTCCAACCTCAAACTTAAGTGCATAATCACAGAGAGTTTCTACGGTGTGGTGCAATCCGCAATCAGGAACCGCCATTAGATCCTGATGTGTCTACACCTTTCCACCAGTGTCTTAAGGAGTGAAAGCAGATGCCAGTGAAAGTTCACCGAAACCACCACACCGTCAGGGATACGCCACGAGGTTTTCGCCCTTGCGCTAGTGAAAGTCTAGAGGAGAAAGGCGGTGAAAGGAGCACATGTATCTGAGCTTGCAACATCGTGTAACGTTGTGAACTCGTTGAGCTACTTTCCATTTGAAATCTCGAAAGTAAATTTAAGCCGTTCATCAAAAGGTGAGTGCTAGCATGTATTGCGGTCAGTGTACATGACTCGCGGATTGTTTAGAGCCCAAAATCTGTGGATGCTCCCTGACCTTAGCAATACTTATCGTTGAGTAAAAGCCACGGATCAGATTATCCTAATGAGCGTAATAAATCAATGCGTGACTGTTTACAAAGAACAGTCTCTTTGGATTCGGCCAGCAGGCCTGAAACAAAGGCTCGATAGTACAGTAAGAACATTTGCGGTCACGAAGCCAGATAAAATTGCATACACATTGTGGAATTTCGTGGTTGTAATAGGCATGTGACCACCAAAGTCCCTGTGATTGGTAAATCTATCTTAAGAACGAGAAATGCTTTCAGCTCCTTCGGAGGATAGGGAACATGGTTTGGGCATTGTTGTTGGACAAAACAAGAGTTTTTCCTAAAAGAGAGCATCAGACTTCAAGCATTTCTTGCTCTTCTCTCTCCTCATGACTCGGATACACATTGGTGAATGACTCTTCTTTTTACCGACGACTACAGTAATCAAACGTACGGTTGGCTCTCGGTCCGGGAACTTTTTAATAGCATCGGGGGTAGCCCATTACTCTGTTTCATGCACCAGTGGAGTAAAAGCATTCAAGTTTCGTGTGTACACATGTGCTCGTCTCCTTTTCCATATCGGGGATGCTGTATTCGGAAAGAAGACAGAAAAGAGAGCAAATAAAGCTCCATGTTCGGATTTCACTCTTCCTCAAATCAGTTTTCTCCTCCCACAGTCATAACTATCGCTTGACCCTCCACGTCCGATCCTTTAGCCGCCATTATCAATCAGAATGCGACGGGAAGATACGGGAGGGAGTGCTGAGCTAGTGGGTAATAACCTTGGACGTTGCCATGAGAATACGAGTTGCTGAATCACTCATCCGAGCCCGTATTCATCCAAGCTAATACTTTTTACATGCCATGTAATAATCATGCTTCAGCATTCTCATGGAAGACTGCGCTCTTCCACATAATCTCAGGCTCGCTCTTTGGACAAAAGAATGAATTGGTAGTTTCCATGCCGAGCAATCACTGGCTTATAGACAAGGCCTAATAATAACCATACTAGCCTTGGTTAAAATTTCATAAGTACACACTTTGAACGAAGCTATTCATGCGACAAGGGACGTTACGTATTTAATCATGTGATTTGCTCCATGTTTTGGAAGCTAACATGCTCACAAGATTACAAAAGTTTCCAATCATCGCTTGCTTTCACTCGGATCTCTTTCTGGATTCTAAATGTCGATTTATCGGATATACAAACATCACCCATAGCACCGTAACCCGGTATGACCTCAATGTAACGGAATTCTATGGGATGGGAATTGTGAAAATATCCTTCTTTCCGCTACCATGGACTTGGTGAAAGACTGAGAGTGGAAGTGAATTGGAAAACGTGGGTTGCTATCAGAAACAAGGTACTTGTCACTGACAGATATACGGAGGTGTGAAAGCTTCTGCTTAGTTTGCATATTCTTATAGGGAGGAAAGGTTGAAATATTCAATCATCATTATTTTCTCGTACGGTTCTTGCTGTCAGGAAAAAGGGCGATTGAGGGCGATGTAAAAACCAACGGTTGGAAGAATGACGAGCTGGTACAAAAGCATCTAGAAAAATGTTTCAGTCTGACATATTTTCGGCATTACAAAAAATTTTGAGAAAAAGTCAAAAGGAGTGTATTTGTCTGTAACCCAAGCTGAAATCCAGTGATGGGCACACTCACATCGGTGATATTTTCAGAAAAGTCTGGAAAAGTTTTCCAAGAAGCTAACCTTACACACACATCAAAGAGCTGTGTAGCGGTGCTTAATTAAGCTTTACTGTGAAGAGAAAGTCTGAGGAGAGAGTCAAGCACACATAGTGACCTGAAAATTCAACATGGAGATGTAACTGAGATGTGGTAGGAGTCGCAACTTGAGGCTCGAAGAGTACATGATGGAGATGGGTGAAAGGAGATGAGGAAGGAGAGAGGAGAAGGTGATAGCTGGGTGTGACACTCACACTCTCGCATGATTTGTATAGGAGATGTGCGCTTGATTCGTTGGGACAAATTGAGTACGTCATCAGAGAAAAACTTATCATTCTATCCTAAGGGCTTTTACACAGAGTTTGTCTTGTACAAACAACAAGAATCACGGCCACTAACAAGATTCCACTCCAGATTCCAAATTTTCAGACTCTACGCTGCTTTTCAGTCCTCATGCATAGAATATCTCTACTGCCATGATGCTTACACTGTTGTCCTGTGACACATTCCAACTCCAGTTTTGCTTCTTGCCAGCTTGTATTACACTGCTCCTAGGGTAAAACCCTCTCCGGACTTTGATGAAGGTGAAGATTCAAACGGAAGAGGACTGCAAACCTCATCTCTCTTCCCCTTAGTGAATTGTGACAACCTTTTGAGGTATCACATTTCGGGTACATTCCGATGACCGCGCTTTGAATGAGCAGTTCACCCGTTCGGAACCTCCCTTCCGAGCAACCACAGGTTGGGTAAGCTTGACTACCTAGTGACATTGGGCCAGTACATGCATTTTTGACTTGAAAATGGCAGTAGTCGTAAACCTGGTCCGCATGATGGCGGCATTGGTTCGATGATCCTGTGTCTGATTGACAGGTGTGGGGAAATTAGCCATGAGAGGAGAAAACAATGAGAGATGTGGGGCAAACTCACCAGTCAACATCCTTCATTAGGTTTTCTTGAGTCTTTGTCAGGGCATCTAAAATAGTTTGTACGACGGCGTTCACAGCACTTTTTTCCGAATCCGAATTCCGGCGCAGTTCCTCCAGCACGTTTTTCAACATGGTGATCCCATCTCGAACTGCGACTTGCAGGTCTCTTAGGCTCTGAAAGCAAAAAAATTTCGTATTTAGTGTACCAATGGATCTGGATGTCATTTTAAGCGGGAACGAGATGCTGATTTGAATGGCTTCCGTCGCCTAGTGTGGAACCAAGTCATAAACAGTTGATACGAAGAGCGAAAGCGATACCACTGGGTTCGAGGAAAGTAAATGCCGTCATGACAAGGGAATTGGATCAACTTAATTCAAAAGACGTGTATTACGAGCAAGTTGTGAGTGAAACTGTACAAAGTGATGTAATCGAGATGATGCTTCTATTTTCTGCTTCGAAGAATGTAAAACTCAATACAGATTGTGAATTGCGATAGGCAAAGCCCTAGAGCACTGGTGTTTGCAATTGTAAACTGAGAGTTGACACGATAGCATGAGCAAAGGGTATCAAGTGTTTGTATGAACGGTAAGTAACCGAAGTAGTACAAGGAGATTGAAAAAGCAGTTTGTTTGTGAACATATACGACAGACAGTTGTGAGAGCAGGATTATAAGTTTCTTTGAACTGGAGTGACAAAGGGCCGCGTCTGTCCTACAGCAATATCATTGTGTCGGCGTTAAAGCTCTTGTTAAAACTCCCGCCGTTCCAGTTCCAGATCCGTTTATTCCGAAGATAAAAAAGGAAACGAACTTGTCCTGCTAAGCTTTGGCATATTGTGTCACGTCATTGTGTCGTCTCTGTGTAAGTAGGAGCTTACTAACGCTACGAATAATGCAGTCATGTCCTTAAGACCAGGACGGTAATGGGACAAAGGATGCGGAGCATCCATTTAAAGTTTCGCTCCTACTCGTGTCCGAAATGGACTGTGGGATTGAAACTTTTTCAGTTGACAACCACTTGAAGTTTAGGATTGAAAGAGGATTTTTGGGAAGCAGGAGGAAAATTGAAATGCATTAAACAGGAAGAGGTTTCATGCCTCAGTGTCTTTCCGTACCCGGGGCCGGCGACCTTGCAAGTGTTGAGAAAATTTATAAACCAAGAAGGATTTGAGATGAAACAGTTCCTGGTTCGAAATGCATGTCAATGTCCAAGATTATTTCAGTTAGTAGGATTCAGGTAACCGTCCGGATGTAAGATTTTGAAACGAACCAAGAGTTGATACGAGTTTTGTGCCCGTTCCCATGTCCCGTTACGTTTCCATGGAGATGGTATCCTGAGGAAAGGGAAATTTACACACTCCTCAATTGAGATTCTCATCTAGTTGAGGAGGAAAGGCGGGTTTTGGAGAGAGTGGCGAGAGACAGAGAAAGCGTGAGAAAACTTCACCAGTACTCCTACCGGCCTGTTGGCATCAGACCGCAAACACGAGGCTGGCTGAATGCATTAAAGGCAATTGAGGTTTACGTGCACGTCATTGACTCGTAGATGTGTTGTGTTAGAAACGTTTTTTTTCTGTACTCTCGCTGGCAAGCGAGATCGTGTCCTACCCGGGACGGTTTCCGTCCTCCCTTCTTTCAGGTGGAGAAATTATGTCAACACTCTTTGATAACGTTATTTATAGAGGCGGGAGAGAGACGGGATTTGTGAAGCGGATCTTTTTACATGTCACCTCCTGTCATTACAAAAAGCAGGTAGTTTGGGCCACATATCCAGACTTCAATATCCATTTACACGTAAGCAAACCTCTTGAGAGGTTTTCATTTCTTTTCTATTTTTTTCTCACAATTCTCGATTTACTTCCAGCCCCTTCCTTCCCAACCCGACTCTCTCCTGCTCCTCTGCTGACGTATTTCCACATCTCTTAATACGAGACACGCTCCAGTCACCAAATATTACCGCAGGCATGTGCAAATAGATCACAAATGCATGTTCCCAGATCCAATTTCTTATCACCATCTTCAAAAAGATGTGCCGGTAGCTATTTGGATTTGCAAGGCGACAGCCATCCCTGCCGCTCTGTAATTTCCCTCCGCCTCCCTTGAGCCCATCACCACATGGCAAACCATGGAGAAAGAGTAGGCAAACGGACAAGTTCAATAAGGAAGCAAGGTGTTGATTTCACCCGGGAAAATTGTACTTGAAACACTACTCTCTTGTATCACTCCCGCCGTATCTTCCTTTAGGTTTCAAATTTGTCAAGGAAGTTTGTGTGCGTACCGATGTTTTATGCCTGGGTAAAAGTGCTGACGTTGGTTTCCGTCTGGGTCGGTACAAAAATGATGAGACGAGGTATCAAAAGTGCTGAAGCGTGGAATATTTCATAAACTTTTTCTTGATGAGGGGAAAATGTGATTTCGGAAAGTAATTAAATCAAAGTGTTGTTAACTACAGAAAATGATCTGAGTTTGGTGTCGTTGTTGTGCTACAGGGGGTTTGAAACGCTATTATGGGATTTTTTTTTCAAAATTCTTACCAAAACAGCTCGATCCAGTTTCCGACAGCCTTGATTATAAGCAGTTTCCAGGTCCACACAATGCAGTCGCGATTCCATGGCAGTGTCCCGATAACAGTTGATGCACAGCATATTACGTGAAGTAGTAGAAAACATTATAAATTGTTCCCCATGTATCGAACACTGGAAGGAAAAAAACAAATTTTAAAATGTTATTAAAACGTTCTCTTTACTTCATAATGGAAGCTCAATCCAGAGCCTGTAATTGATCCACTAATCCATCAATTTAGGACACTTGAATGATGAATTGCCCTCTGTATTCGTCAGGTCAAGCATCAAATATTTTGATCCACGTAGAATTAAAAGAGTCACACGATGGCAACGTTATGGTCTATTCATAATACCGAGGAGTCTGGGGAATTGGTTGGCTTGTCATAAAGCTTTTAGCAGACACATGGTATGGTGAACACATCGTGTCTTGTCTCCTGTCATGTGTTCGTAGTCACACTCCAGGAATGTAAAGAAGTTTCTAGAATGATGAATGCCTGTAACTAACACCCTTGCTAATGTTTTGACACGAGTAGTTTACCCCAGTCATTCGGTCGGTTGGCTTGCTTATGTTATCGTTCCGCTTGATATGCGAGTGGTTCATGGGTTCCTGTCATGGCTTGTAGTCAAGCCTGAGCCGTTTACGAAATGCAAGTGTGTTAGTGTGTAAGAAGAAGCGGAAAACGTTAAGAAACAGCCGAGAGATGTTGAGAAACGTCCTTTCCGTTGTAAAATCCATAAAGCTCCGAGACGAGGCATTGGAACAGAAAATATATACGACTGGAGAAAAAAAATGATTTTGTGTCATGGAAATAATGATTTATGTCTCCTCCTCTCCTCATGACTCTTCCCTGGGCGTTGCGTTATTTATTCATTTTATTAGAGTCTCTCGGGGGTCTGCGGAATTTAACAGTGGCGCTTATCCGCCTTGCACGGAACCGGGGTCCGCATACCCGACTGGTTAACACAGGTCGGCGCCTCTTGTTCTTAGCTCAAATCGTGATTGTGGCAATCCCGGCAATTATTAGAAAAAAATCAAATATGTGCTCCCGTGCTGCAACATCACGGCCTGTTTTCAATTTCTGCTGGCGTACAACTGTCAATACATCAAAAGGAAGCGTGGAGGAAGAAAAATGTACGAGTGGAGTGGAAACGTTGCGAGAAAGTGCGGGAGAGAAAGCTGGGAAATTGTTTCGCCGAGAGTACAAGAAGGCGGGGCTGAGGATTTTTTGCTCGAGAGCGTGCTGAGAATTTAGTGACAGAGAAAGTTATGCAGCGTTCTGTTTGCTGGATTTATTACCTTTTGCGCACACACATACAAATTATCCGAGTCCCGGTTTACGTGACAAGTGTTGGGATTTCTTCCACTCAGCCGTCGGCCTGCGAGCAAATATGCAACCTCACGAAGAGATCGTGTGGGAAAGTCAACGTGGCGGGAATGGTGGGAAGAATAACACGATTGCCAATTCAAGCGCAGGAGACAAAGCTCGCATGCACGGAGTTCATTCTCTGATACGTACACTTTGCTCGAAGCTACGATGATGGCGTATCAGCAAATTAAGTAGGAGCAGATCTGACGCTCGAAACTTAATTTTACCGGGGCCACGGGCTTCACCGGGTTCAGGAAAGGTTGAGATGGGCAAAGTCTGGTTTTCAATTTGATCAATGGCGATGGACATGATTTGTGTATGAATTGCGGGACGGACACGAAATTAAACGCTTGAGCTGGTACAGTTGATAGTTGATAGGATCTGTAAATTTGAGAGACTTCAATATTATTGAGTTTACATTTGAAGCGGAAGCTCATAGCTTGAGCAGGCCGGAAAGACGTGGGCGATGCAATAAGAATCAAGTAATCGATCAACTGAACCGTGATTTTCATCCCGTGATTACTTGATTGGTTTATGAATTCCGGAGGAAATTGCAATACATCAAAGATTTGTTTTTTGGTAGACGCCGAAATAATTGCGGGGGCAATTGCCGAACAGCATATGATGAAGCCTGATATGTGTACAAAAGATTTACGACCCAATTTGCCAAGGATGGAACTCAAATCAAGATTTATAAGCGTAATAAAGTTATCTCAATTTACCCAAGCTTTCATTTAAGAAATACCTTTAATTGAGCTGGGGTAGGGGAATACCGGATTTCGCTCCTGACGTAAGCAGAGCTGTTGCCTAAGGGCCTTTAGGTCAGGCCCTGCGTGTTAAGAAAGCAAGAGGCACGTGCATAACAAAGGTTACTGGGCATGGAGCAAGAGGAATTGAAAGCAAACGGGAGCTTCGAACAGTTAAGGTATTCAGCGTTGTCCTCATTTCCATCTTACAACGTCTGTAGCTCGAAATGAGAAAAAAACGCTTTAAGCCTCTCGAATCTCAGGTGGGAGACAGCTAAATTTTAGTAGAACTAGGAGAAAGAGTGGGCGTATTTGCACTGAAGTACATCCGTATAATCTTTTGAGGTTCGAATGATGAGAAGGCGTAAGTTGTACTTTTGTAGGTTACCACGTTGTATGCGTCTAACGCGTAATGTAGCTAGGGCAAAAAGGCTGCCTTTATCCAGCAGAGAAAGGCAACTTTCACCTTGCAACGTCATGTGCCTTGATTCTCGCCTGTGGCCTGGTCCAAAGGATGGGAGCTGGGGGTTTAATGAAGTCAGCCATGGAGGCGAGGGCAAATTTTACAATTTATATGGAAGGAGTGTAGGGTAATCCTCCAGGATTTTGTTCATCGTGAACCAGGATACGACTAAAGTAATCAAAATCCTTGATATTTATCACAGGATTAGCATGTGATGTGGAGCATTTGGAATGCCTGAGGATAGTTGTTGACTAAATTCCATTTTCCTGCCTCTCAGCATGACCGGCCCCGTACAGTTCACAATATGGTGAATATCCACGTGGCTACGTAGTCTTAAAGAGGATTGGAGCCGTGACGACATTTTACCGAAATTTGGCCTCGTAAATGACGTTTTATCGCAATAGCAAGCAAATAAACCCGAAAATACGGAGAAAGCATGTGATACACTGGAAGGTGAAAGCTTTCCTGCGTGTGTGCATACAGAAGTGAAATGCGATAACGGGTTCCTTTCATCCAGGAAAAAATTTGGTCGGAGAAATACTCGTTTCCGTTTTGTGTGTACGCATAAACACTTGTACATGATGGTGGGAGAATCTGATGAGAAAATAAGCTTCTTCACAAAAGCGCGAATATGCTTTTGAGGTAATCAGGTTAGCCCTGGGATTTAATTCAGAGCCTGCAGGTTCTTTTAGCTAGACGGAGTCATATTATGCGCTGTGAAAAAATTATGGCACTTGTGTCTTTTGAATTATCTGCGAAGCATGGGAGAAAGCTCAGCCGGTGTTGGAGCCAGAGTGTGGTCTTGAAAACAAGGTTCATTTAAGTCCCCCTGCGGTCTCTCTGCTCGACTGAAATATGGCAAACGTGACGTGGTTGTGTGCGAACATGATTGTGTTACGGAAACTTGTTCCAGGTCCTAATGGAGGAAAATAAATGGGAAGCATTAGTCTATTTGCAGTTTCAACGTAAGTTTTCCTTTGTTTAAAGTGCGACAACTGGGACACGTACATGCGGAAGCATGCGGGCTTTCTTCCGAGGAGTCTCAAGGAGTTGAACAAAGGGAAATTGTGTGTCTTGTATCTAATTTTGAGGGATTCAACTTTAAAACATTTCTTTAACCGTTGGTCATTCATCTGAAACTGCTTTTATAGCGGTTGGTGTTACCGTGCATAGTTTGCAAAACATGGATTCTGCGGTGGCTGTAAAAGCTTATGGAGAGAGAAAAGCTCATCTGATGTGTGGGATGAAAATGTACAATGGGAATTGTGAAACGTTTTGCGAAACGGTGTGCCGAAACACGTTCTCACTTTGAGACTCTTTGATAACAAGAGTTGAAGATGTGAAAGAATTCTCAGCTTTGTGAAACAAGAGTTGTAAAAAGGATTTGATAAATAGTCAACGCTCGAGAAAGAAGATGAGAGCTTACCTTTTTTGGTGTTTCTTTAGTATACTTTGAGACGGGAATTATATCATGAGCTGAGAACATTTTGGCACGATGAGTTTCTTCGCGACAAGTGGAGCACAGAGCTTGTCCTGAAATTAAGAAAAATGCAGGTAAATTGCAAATGTATGAATTTTGACTGAAACGTCGTAAGATGAATTCGCGTGGTTTGTGCCGGGGCATTGCAGGGCTATGCAAGGTGCATGGGTATGTCGAAGTGACCATTGAAAAAATGCCGGGAAACTCAAATTAGTGCAAAAATTGAGTTTAACCGGCGCACGTCTGAGTGAAATCTTTCGCGAAAATGTTGTCATGGGTTACATAACATGTGCTTAATGGTGTCTAATTATTATTAAGTTCATAGTGATAATTATTGCAGTCAGTTTCCCACTGCAGTTAAGTTTCTGTGAATCAGTGCACATAATTACATCGCAGGAAGGTGAGGTCACATTTTGTATCCGCTGTCAATACATAGTTACGTAAAGGAAAATCTCTCTTTAGAGCTCTCCCTTTAGCTTGTTGACTGCCGATGAAGGGAATAATTATGTATTTTAATTCAATTTATTCAAATCCTTCTCCTGTTAGAGGTTTTATCACGAAGTTATGGTTATTGAATTGTAACCAATGATTTCGTTTGATCAGACTATTAATTGTTAGGGGTGAACCTAGAGCATGTTCATCAGAAACGAGTTTCGTAATTCTTGTAAATGATAGACCATCAGCAAGGAGTTAAAGTGAAATCAACTCGTGAAACGGATTTGTATTTCTTAATTGGTTGAAGCGTTTTGTTCCTGCCTGGAAATTGCTTTGCTTACAAGGCTACAGTCATGAATTGCTAGATACGATTGTGTGTTTTACGTCGAGGAATAGAGAAAAGCGGTTTCTGTTGGAATTGCTTGGTGGACAAGTTGTGGTTTGTAGAGGCAAATGTCAAATTTGTTATGGGAATGAGTTTTGTGATTGGATGTCTTGTTGTAATATTAGGATTGCGGAGACTGGGTTGGATTTCGGTTCGGATTGAAGGAATTGAGGTGAAATGGCGCGTGTTGCAACAAAATTGCCGAAGCACACAGTGGGAATCATCGGAGGAGGCATTTCCGGCTTGTCAGCGGCGTTCTATATAAATCGTAAATTCGGTCCTGCCGTTCAGCCTGTAATCTTGGAGTCGAGTAGCCGCTCTGGTGGATGGATTCGATCAATAAAACATGAGAATAATCTTTATGAGTCGGGACCTCGAACGATTCGACCAGCAGGTGTACAAGGGATGAATGCACTGGATCTTGTTGAAGACATCGGCCTGGATTCTTCAGTTGTCTTCATTCCTCCCGACCATCCGGCGGCCAAAAATCGAATGCTGTACCTGGATGGCAAGCTTACACGGTTACCCATGGAAACCAACATAACTTTTCAGTCGTGTAGAGCCTTTCAAAGAACCGTTGTGGAAAGTATTGATGCGGGAAATATTTACGCCGCGAAAGGTACCAGTGTTTGATGCTCTCTAGTATTGTGTTTTACGGCAGCTGTATTGTTACAAGTTCACTACAAATGTTTTTTCACCTTGCTAACTTCGGAAGGAAGCAATCTGTTAGTGGAAGACGGTCAGTTCTGGATAATCTGAATGCTGAGAAATTATTGTTTTGCTCATTCCAGAAAGGTACGGATGAATCCCTACACTCGTTCATTTCCAGGAGGTTTGACAAACGGATAGCAGACACCCTGGTCGACGCAATGATTCGTGGAATAACTGCAGGGGATGCGAGGAAAGTATCCGTTAAATTCTTAGCATCAGGATTGTACGCGATGGAACAGCAGTACGGGTCCGTGGTTCTGGGAAATGCGATTGCCACAATTCGTAAACAGAAAGCCTTTGATCCGTGGTCTACCCTCCCGGGTTACAAATCAATACCGAAATCGAATCTCGCAAACGTAGCATCACAGGAGCGATGGTCTGTTTGGTCTTTGGAGCAAGGATTAGAGGCTTTACCTCAGAAGCTTGAAGAAAAGATAATTCTAGAGGGTGGCCGAATTCTAAAAAACGCACCCGTTCAGTCAATACATTTCGACCCAAGTCTGAGTCAGCATCAGATTGCCTATATTGACCCCCAAACTAACCAAGTGGAAAAACTATCTTGTTCATACGTTATTAGTGCAGCTCCGTGCTTCAACTTGAGTGAAATCCTAAAATCCAGCAGTGGGCTTCCAAGTGGCAATTTCTCCTCTAGTTAATATGTTAGACTCCACACCGACAGTAGATGTGACCGTAACAAACATTAAGTACAAGGAATATTTTGATAAAGAAGCCTTTGGTTTCTTAGTTCCTTCTGTAGAACCCAACGTCAAGGGTCTCCTAGGAGTTGTTTTCAACACTTGTGCTTTTCCACAAGACAAGGATGTGGTCGTCACAGCAATGAGTCAAGGTATAGATTTAGACTTAATTCAGCAACATATAAGAAGGATTCTAGGGTTGAGAAACCCCAAACATATAATTCATGAGGAGCTCAAACGGTGTATCCCTCAGTACCATGTTGGACATTACGAAAGGCTTGCTGAGGCACGACAGGCTATAAAAGATACAAAACTTCCTTTAACATTAGCAGGTGCTAGTTATGATGGCGTAAGTGTAAATGATTGCATTATGAGTGGTAGAAGAGCAGCGGAGGAACTGCCACTGGAAGTGTCTAGTACGTAGTCTTAGCTCTATTTTTTACAAGATTTTTCGCATTAAGTTTTCGGTTTCATGTGATGCTGATAGATATTAGTTAGAAGACGGTTTAGTTTGTAAGGAAACGATTTCACATACCAGATTATTTGTTAAACCCGTATTGCTGTTATCGCTAAAAGTTTAATCTTAAAATTCATAACCTAGAACCAAGTGACTGTGTCAGAATGCATGTTTCAGCGAGTCGTAATTTTCCATGTGTTTTTTCCAGCTCATTGTACAAAATTCTGAGATTTCCTACAAGTAGATAATACAGGCATGAAATATGCTCATGGCTATTTTACTTATGTACAGTGGTTTAAAGATTCTGGAAATGAAGTGACGTCATTTTGAAGACATTATTAATTTCCTTATGCTTACGGCATATTTCAAAAAGTTGAAAGACTCACCGCACGTGTTACAGTAATACATAGGAGGTCGACCTTTTCTATCACAGTTGGCACAAGGGGGTTGAATATCAGCAGAGGCTTGGAGCAGAAAGCGAACTAACGTGTCAGGGGGTGGTCCACATCCATCTTTCAAAGGCGTCACTTTCCTGCCGGCACCAAAAAATTTATTATGGAGTTTGCAAATTATTTTCAGTTTCAGGACTTGCAGTTCTTCATACCAAATTCAAGCTAGTGTTACTTCTGCGTTACCGCCTACAGCTAGATTTGATATTAGCTTTGCTCTCCAGCCTTTTCAATATCTTCAAATGTAGAACTCTCTTCAGGATTTAACCCCGGAAAGAGGGAATAAGCAAGCGAAAGTTACGCTACAGCATCATTCTTTCGTGAGATGAAGTAAAAAATCCAGATCCCCCAGTGAAACTCACTGCATGTGCTGCCATTTGAGGAAAGTTCTCTTAAAATTTTATGTGATTAGAGCAGCAATCTTCTACTCAAGCTTCTTCTCCCTTGTTGCTGACATTCAGCTAGACCACAGAAATGGTCCGTGAAGCAGCTTTATCTCGAGTGCAAGTCTATGGGTGCAATTGGTCTCGTACATCATACTAAGTTTCACCTTCTAAATTGGGATAGCAAGCTAATGCTGCAGGGCATTGTGAAATACGAAAAAGTTTGTCTGGACGGATTAGAAGGAGTAATTTTCATCACACATCCACCTTTATTGAGATGAACACCAGAGTAAATAAGCCAAAGGGGACACATGGCTGAAAAAGCAAAACTGAAAGAGAGAGAACATGATGGCGATGGCTAATAGAGAAATCATAAAACGGNTTGTCTGGACGGATTAGAAGGAGTAATTTTCATCACACATCCACCTTTATTGAGATGAACACCAGAGTAAATAAGCCAAAGGGGACACATGGCTGAAAAAGCAAAACTGAAAGAGAGAGAGCATGATGGCGATGGCTAATAGAGAAATCATAAAACGGTAGAGTGAAAAGTTCGGACAATGGGTATGTGAGACCCAGCCTCGGAAACCATCAAGTTAGAGGAAAAGCTCTGGAGAAAGCTGTAAGGAATTGTACGAGGAAAGTTTTCGTATCCCTCGCCGGTCATAATCATGTACGCTGGGAATGTGAAATGTTATTCTGTTCGGATGCTAGAAAAGCAGCTTTTGGTCACTATAACTGAGCTACTAACTGCACGATGCCACTGCTCTACTTCAGTTTCTTCCTCGGGAAAGAAATCCCTAGTTTCCCCTCAGCGTTTTGCAGTCTTGGAACTTAAGGCTAGTTTGCACCAAAACTTGTGGCTTGAGAGAGGACGGAAATTTTGGACGAGCTACGGACGACTAATTTTTTCTACTATATCACACCCAAATGACTCTTGTCATTACAATAACCGTAAGTTACGATGTTCATATTTGTGCTTTTCTCATAAAGGGCCAGATGCAAGCCTGCTCCATCATCATTATTCTAAATACGAGAGTTCATTACGGTAAATTAATAGCTCGAGGAAGCTAACTTTCCCAGAAAACTCCTTGTCCTCCCCCTTAATTGAATTATTATTACCACAGGGATATTATCCCAATTTTTACCGTCAACCCAGCCTTTTGTCGTCAGATTTACGGGATTCGAATAGTGCACACTTGGTATTTAAATTTCCCCATAGTCGTTTGTCAACCTAGATCCAAAATCCCTCCCAGTCTATTCCACAGTCAGTTTACGCCGCTCTTTCAGCCTTCAGCCTGGACTACAGTGTTAGAATTTGGAACTGGAGAATCTTTTTTGTGATTTTTCCCCATCGTTTTACTATATGCCATGACGTAATGCTGGCTTAAGACGGAATATTTGCCAAAATGACAAGTTTTTCCGACCCTTGTACGTGCCTTGGAGAATACTGCAGCTCTTGAACCAGCCGTAGGATGCCCACCAAGTAGTTTTTCCCGCAGTATGATTTGCTCGTCTGCTCTGACTAAGACAAGCTTTTAAACTAGAACATGAAAATTCGCTGAACCAGGCTCAATCCTTGGGGTACCGATGACCAAGCGTGAAACTTGTCATTTTGTCTACGTAAGTCATGCTGACTCGAAATGGGAATCAATCAAAGAGCACGCTTTCCTTATTTGCTACATGGGCTTGATGTAAGGCGTTAGACGATGAAAAACTTTGTGCCAAAACTTTTCAGCAACATCTACAAGTTTTTTAAATCACGAATATCACAGCCTACACATTCTTCATCGAATTGCAGCACTTTTTGGTGACTGAGACGGGTCAGTGAGAAAAAAATTGCAAATTGCCAACGAGAGACATGAAACAAGGTAGGCTAACACGGTTTATTTCATTTTCATACTTCACTTCTACAGGATATGTAAATATCAAAGTTTCTCTATCTTCTTCTCGCCGAAATAGAGGAACTTTCTCCTCCTACAAAAAGTTCCACCAGTTTCAGTAAGCCATGGAACAGACGAGTAAGGAATGCTCTCTCTCCTCTCTCTTTTATTCCGTCTTATAGTTTGAATACACAAAACTTTCTGCCTAACCTGGTAACCTTCATAGATAAAGGGGTGGAATACAATACTAAGGATTTTTACCAGGAAATGTATCCAGGTGTAGTCTGTAGTCCTTTCAGTGACGTCTTTGAAGCAAAGCTAATAACAGATCACAGAGAGGAAGAACAAAATTATGCGCCTACAGCCTACAGCTGCCTGTCGGTATTTGAAAACGTGACCACTTAAAAAATCTCAATCCCACTATTACTCCTTCACGTCACGTTTGGAGAATTTAGTTATAAATTGAATAAGATTTAGAACTGTCAGTCCCGGTTATAGGTCTTGTGTTTCAAATCACAAACCTGTGGGGAATTTTTCCCTTGTTGAGGACGTACCCGTTATGTTACAGGAAGTACTTGGAAGATGAGAAACTCCAATTTGAAACTTTGTTCACATCACGCAAACAATAGAAAAGGTTGAGGAGAGAGGAGAGAAAAGTGATCTGCAATACACCGAGTACCGCAACTCGGTTCTCTCTGCAGTAATATGGGGGAATGAGGGTACGTACTGGTGTCATGGTGACCTGGAAAGAGCTTCGCCGTTACTGCGGCACTGTCAAGAGTAATGGTGAGAGCCGTTGTGAAAAATGGCACATGTGACCTCAGTTTTCCGCAGAGCAATGGTATAAAAGACCCTTAACTGGAGATTTGAGAAGGAACAGAAGCTTTTCACTGGGGTTTTCCGAGGAACTCGGTCTGAAAAATTATTCGAGCTGACGTTACATATGCACAAGATTAGGTATTGTTAACGGCCATATGCGCATTCCAAGTTTGGGAGTACGGAGAGCCATCGATATAATTCCTTGGTGGTAATCCTTATAGATTTGCATCGTAGGTTTTCCTTCTCACCGGGCTTGGTTATTCGGAGCGCGCGGAGACCAGTGAAAGAGTGAAAGCACATTTGTATGATACTTGACATGGTACTTTCCCATATAGGGAATCTTCAGCAAGATAAATGAGACTCTCATCTGGAGAAAGTGGGAGAAAGTAGGCACGGGACTGAGGCAGAAGGGGTTCCGCAGAACCGTTAAGGCTGCCGAGATAGATTTCCTTTGCTTCATTAAAGCTCCGTTTGTATGCAGAAGGAGGGAGGGTTGGGTTACCGGGAGAAATCCGACTTAAATGGCGGTACGAGAAACTTAATTTATTCCCAACCCTCTTTATTTAGCTACAGCCATGAGCTTGAGCCTAGCTAGAATTACGCTCGATCTGGGATTTTCTCAACTGCATACTTGGAAATAGCAGGCTCCCAGTCTGTGAGTAAAGGACGGGAAGAAAGCAACGAATACATCACAGTCAATGATCAAACTACCTCGTTCGCACTCCCTGGTCTTATTTCAAACACTTAAAACGAGATTTAAATCATCTTGAAATGGTCTAAAGTGCCTTGTCAAAGAAATTCGTTAATGTCCTCTCTCCCAGGGTGAATTAAACTGAAACAACTGGTCGATTTATAATAATCACCGAGAGCGATTTCAGGAGAGCATCGGGTGGGTGTGTGGGTGAGAACAAGCTAAGGTTAGATTATCAACTGGGGAACTGATCTTTGATGTTTCATCCTATCGAGGATGAAGTCGATCATCTTCATCTTTCAATCGAGTGTCTGCTTCAGTTCTACATGACGCATAGTCCTCTCTTTTGACGGTTGCTACTAGAGTCTCTGTCCGTAAATAAAGTTGTACTTGAGATCTTTACGATTGCCATCATAAGCTATGTGATGAACAGCGGTGTACGGAACACTTCTGATGGAACTTTCTATTTGTAACGCCAGTGTCTATGGGAAACTGGGAAAGGGATTCCTTTTCCATATTTTGTTAATCGTTGTTGTGGTTACCAACTTGGTGGTTTCCATTGACCCATTGACCGGAAGATACTCTTGGAAACTCAGACAACCATTTGCTTGGAGCAGCGTAACTTGAAACAATTTAATGACAGTGACTCTAGAATCTTGAGCATCTAAAATTGAAACCGCTTTTACGGTAAATCCCGGCAAAATTTTCAAATTTGCAACCATCATCATCACCATTAGTAAGGGATAGAAAGGAAGAGCGAAACTAGAGCACTTTCCTCGACCATAGCATTCCCGCGCAATCGCCCAATCAT
>VRMD01000273.1:0-31371 GCA_009872375.1 Sminthurides bifidus
AAAAATTAAATATTGCATATTTTATTTTCGATTAGCATATTGCTGAAATAATAGTTTGGCACTTCGGATTCTCAGTACATAGCATACGAAAAAAATGTTGGACATGACAGTTGTATTCTATTGAATTGCAAAGCTCGCACTATACTATTCTATTCAAATTCAAACATACCATATAATATTGCACAAACGTATAGACTAAAAGTTCATTAAAAGAGAAATGTTTCCACTTCCTGAACCTGCGCAGTTTATTGTGTATCCACCACCTCGTGTTTCCTAAAGAAACGCTTTAGCTGTAATGCCCTCAAGAACGCTGAACCAGCAAATTAGCGCAAATGGTATATTCTGTAAGCTTTATAGGTACTTGAAATCTCAGATTATCATCATCATATTGTATTATCAGGTCTCTATTTCCATTATTTTTTATGCTATCCGTTTCCCTTGTTTGCTATCCTGGAAACAGCTTAGTTTAAAGGTACAGAAAGCACCATATAATTGCGTAAATGAAGTAAACTCCTCCGTAAAACATTGCTAGACGCTTGGCGTAATTAGGTCCTTGTTTGATCAATAAGGACTCGTTACTCTGTTGGCGTTTATCCTCTTTAACGGCAATAGTAGTAATATCCTCTTCCAATGCAATTTTTACAGTTCTTGGCGTCTTTCTAATGGACGGCAAACGTGCGTAGTTCTTTATCCTTGCGAAGGTTCTTCTTAATGACAAGCCAAAGTGATCTCCATGGTAAAAGCGATCCGACGCACCAGCATTACGGTTTAAATAGCCGTAAGTGTGTAGATCCAGATCTAAACGGAACTTCCTTGGAGGTTTTGGTACACTGGGGCCTCCCGTCCTTAAGCCGCACTTGCTATGGTAGATGTAAAAGTCAACAGGCAGGCCCCCGAATTGTCAGTTTAGTAGAGATTGTAGGTCGTACATGGTCTGAAAGAGTGGTGATAAGGTTGCAATATATTTTGAGGCTGGAATTTAGACGTTTTTTGCATATGCATTCCGTTACAACAAAAATTACCTCTAAAATGGTTGCCGAACTCCAAGCTTGAGTAGGGCAGCTTCCAGGGCAAAAGATGCCATCCTTGTTAGTCAACTCTGTGAGACCTCTCCAAGCAGACGAGTTGATAGCTTGCATGTGATTTGAAAGTACTTTCTTTGCATGCGACAGGGCCGTTGCTTGTTCCCCAAGGCGAGAATAAATCTTGATGTAACTTCTCAGGTAGAATCCAACGGGCCATACCCATTCCTGATATTAGAACAATCAAAAGGTATTAACAAGATCAATTGCTTGGTGCGGCCTATGCCATACGTAGATTTTGAAATAATGTGTTAGATTCGCTCTCTGTGAGTTAAAATCACAAACTTACAGGGCCGTTATGGTAATTGTAACCATGAGCTACTTTCATGTCACTGGAATCATTGCTGTTGTCATAATATCCGTTGTAGTTCCAATCAGCAGGGTCTAATGTTTTTAAGCCTAACGGGCCAAGTAGAATTTCCTTGCATACGTCCAAGGCCTTGACAGCCTTGTCGGTGCTGAAAAGATCGTCAGCAATTCCCATTGCAATCACAAAGTTGGGTCTGAGCTGATAATCTGTGTACTTAAGGGAAGATCCGACAGAGTCTTTGTAGATATTCCTTCGATGAACATGCTCATCTGCACACTCTTCGTCAACCCAAAAGTGTTTCTCGAAGTTAGATTTGATCGTCTCGTGCCACTTTGACCATGTCCAGCGTACCGAGGTGCCCGAGTGAGCGACGCTGTCGTAGCGAAACACCCCTGATTTATAGCTCATGTCCAAGAATTTCAGAACAGAGTAGGCCAAAGCAACAATTTCAACTGGAGCACCATCTCTTGGCGTAGCAGGCAAACCCTTATTGCCAGCTTTTTCACTGGACCCCATTTTATCCATCCATGTACCACAATTGTATCGATTTCCTCCGGTGGGAAAGCCAGTTTGCATATCGATACGAACTTCAACGTTGAACCCTTCATCTGTCATGTGTGCGTCAATTGTCTGACCAGCATTCCGCTCGCGGAAGCTGATGCCACTAAAATGTTTGGATACAGCCTCGTAAATCGTATCTTCCAAGAATTGGACGCATGAACGGTCCTGAACAGGTGTAGACAAATCATTCGGGTACATACGGTAAACCTTTTCTTTGAGAATCATCTCGCCTCCTGGAACTATTTGGCAGTATCGAGCAATGCAGTGTAACCAGAACCAAGTGGCGTCCCTACAGTTATAGCGTGCGTGTGTTCCTTTGTCCAAAAGGTTAGGAATCATTCCATGTCTCAGAACTGAAGCGTAGCTTAATATCGTGGCTTTTGCTTCTTGTATTCGTCCAGTGACCAAGTACACGCCTGGAAGAGAAATGAACGTATCGCGACCCCAGTTTCGCATGTAGCCCGTGGAGAAGTGCGGCAGTCCGGCAGACAGAGTTACCATGTCAGGAAAGTTGGGCAGAAATCCTGATTTTGACTGACCCGTTACTTGAAGCGTAGCCAGAGCTAATTGCCGCACGAATGGAGACCCTTGTTGAACGAAGTTACTCATGAGCTCCCAAGCCCTTTTGCACGCGCCAACGCTGATAATCATGATGACCATGTCGAAAAAACGAGGGATTAAATTCCGAGGCAGTTCCTTCACGTAATCAAAGGCTGTTTTCAAAAACGTTCCGATCTCACGAGTAGAGTCTTGTCTGAGCAGCCTCGAGGAGATGTAGTCCATCAGCCAGTCGCCTTCTCGCAAGTTATGGCAGAGAGGATGACCAAGGTCGTCATTAGTCCGGATTTCACTCAGTACGCTTATGACCCCTTGTAGACCGCAGTAAACGAGTGGCCCGAAGTTTGGCACAACATAAGCTCCGACCTGTCCGTCGGTATCATCCCGTTCCTCCTGTTCGCAACGATACATGACCTTGTTCAAGTCTGCGAGGCCAAGGGTTCGGAACACCTTGTCGACAGAATCCTTCTTCAACAGCTGAGCTAGTCTCTCGATTGCTTGTGAGCTAGACGGCTGTGGCTTCGTTTTGATGATTACAATATCGCCGGGGTGAAAGTCTACAAATTCCACAATAGTGTTCCGTTGTTCCTTTCTTATTTTGACCCATTCTGATTTCGAAAGATCGACATTCTCTGCATCAATCAGTTTGTAGCCATCCAGACCGTTAATGTAGGAGGAGCTTGGTTTGAAACCTCTAGGACGTTGATAAGGTGCCCCGTCCGCACTAGAAATGAAGTCTTTTAGATAAATTTGTTGCAAATCAAGTTGCTATAAGTCATGTAAACAGAGTTTCCAAGCACTTACGCAACAAGGCGTGCTTGGTAAAAGATATTTGAGACTTCTGCAACACCAATATTGAGCTGACGGACGTAGGGTGCCGCACCATCTTCTTGTGGATACGTGAAGGCGGTATATGCGATGAGTATTACGTTTTCACCTGTGGCTTCCGCATGCCGCGTTACAACTACCACATCAGGTGTATGTTGATCAACAAATATTTGGTGGTGAGTGGAGCCAATCTCTTTATGAAGCTTATTGAGGACGGCCTTCGCCTTCGTGATTCCGAGTCCAGAGAAAGCATAAGGTCTACTTTCATCCACCACATGGATCTGAAATCATATACGTAGGCAACGGATTTAAAATGCCGACGGCTCTCATTAATTACAGATGTTAATGCCAATGCTGGTAAGCGAGCTGGTCGTACATGATGTGGCACCAGTTCATCGAATCCTCGATTACTTCCTGTCGCACAACTTGCCATTGCATACAAGTGCTGTGGTAGGCAGACAGTCGAACAAAGACCTTTTCTCAATCGGACTTGGGTTGTCGTGTGTTTGATCCATGAAAAGTGCGTGTGGAATGGCCGATTGGACCAAGTCCTGCCCTGTTTTCTGGAATGCGCCTAGAGGAGCACCGCCAAAGCGGTACACCAAGCGTCCAAGTTCATGAGGAGACCAAGCATTTAATGCCTCTGAAAATGACAAACCCATGAGTTAAAACAGCTTCCTTAAAACAAAGGACCCTGGCAATAACGGCGAACCACAACATGCATACCTCGAATTAGAGACGTGATTCCGAGTCTGTTGACAAAAATATTGTCAACACGATCTGAGTTTGTGAACAACTCAGCAAAAACATACACGTTTGGACGAACATTCCTTGCAGCGTCCAGCATGTATTCTGCCACATGAATCGGTGTAGAGTGGCAATTGTCCAGTCGAATACCGTGAAAGATTGAAGCTGTTTTTTCTGTGTATTCCTTCATATGATTCCAGAGAAAGGGCGAAGCTGAAGGAGAGTCTCCATAGCGCAGTTTGACAGAGTCACCCCACGCAATCAACTCTCTTCTCAAGTACACGTTACTGCCCTCTTCAGCAAAATTTCTCAAAGGGTCGTCGCCCATCACCCAGCCGTTGTGTGCCATTATGAAACGTCCACTTTCTGACCACGCAAATGCCTCTTCCTCCTGCAGATTTTGAGTCTTTCCTTCTGAGACTTTTTCGAAGTATCTAAGTACAAATGAAAGTCTTCATTTCTGGGCCCTTTCAATACATATTTAAGTCATGCTCGATGGAGTAGCGTTTAGCGTTTGATTCTGCACCTGCAAATGAGAGGATGTTTTTCGTCCACAACTGGGTAACGCGGTCCGTTGTGATCTATACGCTCATATCGGACGCCACTCAAAACATTTTCAACTGCAGCGTGCAAGTGGCTTCGAATTAAATTTTCTCGAGATTCATTCAAATTTATCAGCGCTGACCGCAGCAGGTCAACTGACCTTTGAACATTGTTTGGTTCTCCTCTGCAATAGGGTATGCAAAGCAAACGGTAAGACTCTTGTAACACTAAAAGGCAGACTTTCCTACTACAAGATTAATCTCTGCTATACCTTTTAATGTGGTATATCCCGATAGCAAGATTCCAATCTATCATGCAACTGAATCTTCTGTATTCCGGATCTTGGATGACGCTCAGCTCGGCGTTTGCAGGCACATTGCCTTGAGGATTGGTGCCACAAATGAGTGCCTTGAAGGCTTGGACAGTGTCCTCCGTGTCCAACATGTAAAATTGTTCTATCTTCAGTGCAGGAAGTACGTGTGTGTTAATGATTTTTCTCAGAGCCTGTACAAAATCCAAGTCAGTCCGTTAGCTCGATCCGCGATACACAATTACGTCTCTAAATCTTTTGCTAAAGTCTTTTGAAGAGAAGAGCGATTTACCTCTATGTGCTCTTCACAATTGATTTCTTTCGGCACCCCGTAATTTTCCCATTGGTCTTTACTAATTTCACTACTCAGGTTCGCTAATGCCGCATCGAGGAGGTAGGCGGGTCTCAAATGAGGGGAATTAAGGAGATTATACGTAGCTTCCGGGTGAGTCACGAGCCAAGGAGTATCATTTGCTGTGTGGTTAAACACCAGATCGCAAAAAGATAGGATTCCATGATTCTCTTGCAAACCGTCGATGAACTTTGCCACCTCTTCATGAGATGCTTTTATTGTTGGGCTTACGTTGAGTTGACTTCTTAACGAATAAGAAGACTTGGACGACCCCAGTTCCTGGAAATAAACAAGGTCTTAGGTCAAATTCGTTCAGGCTGATGCCCACGTTCATCGCTGGGGCAGTGTGTTTACCTGGATCGGGGTGAAGTGGATTGCATTGTAACCACAGTTTACGGTTGTTTTCAGCCTCTCAGACCATTCACGCAACGGTCCAAGAGATTTAGTTAACACCGTCTGAACGGAAAGTGCATTTAAGCTGATTTCTTCGTTCCGGGCACGCAAAACAGGATTTACGATGAAATAACCACATCCAGATTTCCTAGAATATGAGCAAGTGAGAACCTATGAATATGACCTATTCATCATATTCTTGGCATGAATTTGTTTCATTTTGTCTTGTAGCTTACCCACACGTGGTTTCAAATTGGTATTGAAATGTGCCGTTCGTTAAAATTTGAATTTCGGCGTAATTTTCATCATCCCACGTACACTTGATGAAATCAATTTTCCTGAACTTATTCCGCTCAAATTTAACAGTGGAAGACAATGGGTGGTTTGTCCTCAGGTCAATGGTGGTGCCATGTAATGTCGTCGGTATAGTGAATCTCAAGATAGACCCTTAAAAACGGGATATATCGGAAAAGTTATCGCTTTTCGCTCAAGGTCACTCTTACCCTGATACCAACTTGTCTTACCTAAAGGAATCCGATTAAGGACATCTGACCTATCTCCTTCTAGCAACGGCAGTATCAACGTTGACCCGCTGAAAGGCGACTTGAAGTCTGGCATGGCTTATCCCGCTATGGTTTAAAGACTCCTTCCGGTATTTCAGCGAGCTGGGTACTACACAAAAGAAAAGGATGAAACTTCAGAAGAAAATAAGATCACATGACGCATTCCGTCAATGTTGCTACATGTTATTATGTCAACTCAGGCCTTTTTGTGCAATCCTACAGCAGAATCTTGGAATGAGGAACATGGATAACCAATCAATTTGTAAATCTCTTAGGACTAGTGTCAAACTTACACTCTGACGTGGCGAAAAGATCAATTTGCTTTAATATTTAGGGTGAGCAAACTGATTGAGCAACAAGCAAATTAGTACTGACGCTACCGTTCCATCTTTCAGCTCTCGAGTGCCCGACTAGGAACTGATGTATGAAAGATAAACTCATGATTAAAATCTCTCTCTAGATGAAAACATTTGTTCTTTGAGTGCTGCCCTTAGGCTAGCGAACAGCTGAACATGTGATACTGAAATGTCTTAAGGACGGGGAAACCTGAAACGTGTGATTCGGGATACAGAAATCGTACCAACTTTCAAAAGCATTGCTCTATGCTCTACAGTTTCAAGTCGTCTCATCTCACCCGTTTCACATTTCATGCCACTCATTGTCTTTCGACGACCTGTAGTAGGTAGTAGTCATGATCATAGTAGAAAAACTTTTAAATTGCACGGTAGTTTGTCTGATCGAAATCATCCCAACGCCACACACTAAGAAGTTGCAAAAGGCTGGCACTGAATAAATGCTTCTAATCTGTTCTTGTTGTACCGTAATTGTATAATTGTATGTTTCTCATGTCATGAATCCTCCAACTTTCATAAACGTTGCGGTATTCATCAAAAGATTACATAACACACAACTTCTAGATCATGTTCACTCTTTTACAATTTTTTTCATAGCATTGTTCCGATATGAAGCAAATGACGAGGAAATGGCCCTAAATGCAGCACTTATTTTAAAAGAAAATCGGTCGCTTGGAGTTCGGACTTGCCCTTATCCCGCAAAAACTGACTCCCTAATTTTCAAACTTGTCTGGCAGAGTCAAACTTTGCTGGTATGCCTTAAATGTATCTCAAGTTCAAGAACCAGCCAGTCTAAATTGCCACAAGCTTAGCATGATGATTGGCTGAAAGGTTTACTACTTGCTTTCTAAATCCTAAGAAGGTAGCTAGTCCCAATATGGTGAAACTACTCTCATCTGATTCTGAACTTCGGATCAAGATGACTTGCTCCAATAAAGGTTGATTACTACCATAGCATTGGTACAACAAACAAGCTGTTGGGCTGAATGGCTTCTTGTCGCGTACAGGCGTATTTTCCACATTTATCGATAGTTCCGCACGGAATTTTTTTCTCATGCAAGTATGCTGGAACGTCGGCTTACGTTATGAGAGCCAGACGAAAAATGTTTTCCGGAATGGTGTAAGAAGACAATGTGGACTGGGCGTTAACGTCCTCTCTTCTCATCTCGAATGGCGACAGGCAAAAGTGTTGATGGAGATGGCAGGGAAGGTAGTACATGACGCCTGGTAGCAACACATCGCATCAACTTTGCGGGTCCTCTTCATGGGCTTGTCTAGCCGAGTCTTTGAGGTGTCCTAACGTCTGAAACGACCAAGGTTGATATTCCGACACTCCACCCAGATATCATTCCTAGAATTATGTAACTCTAGTTGATAACTGTGGTGATCCGACCGTGTGCGAATTCCATGAAAAATGATAACTTTTCATCAAATAATACTCTTAAGCTGAATCCAAGCTTGAGTGTACACAAGTGGGTTACGAAATGTTACAACGTAATCTTGGCCAGATATGATGGGCACTAATTATCCACAATAAAAGAATAAAGCTCAAGATGCAAACCTGGAGCGAGAAAAAATATTTAATAAGAGCGTGACTTATGGGATATCAGTTGACTTTTATACATGTTTGCATTGCAAAGATACATTGAATGAAAATGTGCACGAGCCAAGAAACTTATGCTAAGATGACACCGTTAACTAAAACTACGTTCAATTCAAATTGAATGGTTGCAACATTTGTCATGTGATGCAACTCAAGACAACTTTTTTATACATCTTCCAGGACGAAATTTTGGAACAATTACAATGCATAGTCAGTAATTGTTGCAACCTGGTTTGTGCTTATGTGAATCGACTGACTGATAGTCAATCTGGATCGATGCTTCCTCTCAGTCAGAAGAATTGCTGTGGATTCTGACGTAGGATTTCGGGAGGAAGTCCATTCATGGGTCTCTGACATTAGTGGATTATTTCTGCGCACACTCCTTGCGTACTTTTTTGCAGAGTTCTCAGCATAGGTTGACGACATGTTTTTCCTGGCTTGAATTAGTTACATACAATGCAGTTATGGCGATATTCTAACAAGCCTCATCAGAAAAACTAACACAGACAGAACACTAAATTTGGGGAAAGGGCTAAAAATCGGTTAGAAGGAATTATGGTTAGGGTCAGGGTGACTGCTGTTGGTAGTTCATGTAAAGGCAATGAAAACAGAGGAATAGTTAGAGAGGTTCTACATTAAAGTGGCGCATCCTTCAATAGGCAACTTTCTCTTTCAAGTGAAAGCAGACCCTTCGCTCTATGCTTCACCTGATGATTGGTGACTAGATGTGGCCCGGGGACGTTTAAATTCCTTGCTGGAAGTCGCAGTTTTTCGAATTCCAGGATTTTTAAATGACAAAAAACCATTTGCGTTGAAGTTAAAATCTTTCTTGGCAGTTTCTTGCGGCGTGCTTATATGCATAATTTCAAAGTGTATTATAATTTTTTGTAGCAACCATTGTTCAAAAGCAATTGCAGGCATCACTTTGTGGATTGAGATCATTTGACTGTTTCGCAATATTTGCTTCATTTTTCCTTTGTGGAAAATGCAAATACCATATTAAGTGTAAAATACAATTAAAAATGTGAAGAGTGAAACAGACATTGTGTTTAAACTCATAATTAAGTAGAAGTTTCGCAAAAATATTATTTTGGTGAGGGTTGTCATTCCTTGTTGGTAATCTGGATATGGAATCACTATGGATTAACGAAAATCTTTTGCTTTTGTGTTATTTGAACAAGTTTTATTTGCTATAATTTAGGCAAGAGGTCGTATAGAACTAGCCATTGTCTAAAGAGAGACTGGACAACAAGGGACTGCGAGGGTTCCTTGTTTCCGGTTGGATGGGTGTATCCGGATAGCGTCTGTTCGTGGACTGGCCCATGCAGTGATTTGAAGTGCATGAAAGCCTTTCCAATTAAAAATGGCTACAAAAAGAATTTGCTCACGTGGTTCCTCGCCGGCTTTAAAACGTAATTTCAATCTTTCCTCAACTGATATTTAAGTGGACGAATCAGCTAAATGATACTCATAACCAATGTGCTTAAATAGCTATTATACTTGTTGGATGACATTTTAGGCGAAGCTGACGAAGCTCCCACTCCCGAGAGCCCGACGTTTGGAAAGGATGCTCAGCAACCGTGCTCTTCATCTTCACTCATGAAGCCGAAATCGTCGAAGAAACTGGCCAAGTCTCCGAACATGTCGAACGAGAGCTATATGGAACAGTTCTTGGATTTCTACTCGGAGGTACGATAGATATGATTTTACGCGCAGTCAAAGCTTGATTTAAGCAAAAGCCTTATTGTTTTATTTAAATTTTATTTTCTGCAGGATACGGAAGAGATTGATATGTCTGGATTTGATGAAACTCCAGATTTTGAAATGAAGCGAAAGGCTTCGCAGAATCCCATGCTTATACCTGAGGTATTCTACCCTTAGCGCAAGTTCCTGCCGGTTTAGCACGTATTGTGTATTGTGTTGTATTTGGAGGAGTCCGAATTCTAGGTTTCGACACCGACTGGGTCATTAACACCCATCGCGGACGTATTGTGTAATACATGTCGTACTTTTTTGCATTTCTCAGGTTTTGGATGTGGTATTTAACTACCTAAAAAATGACGAGGACTGCGATGATGAGTATGAAGATACCCTTAGAACGTGCCAGTGCGTTTGTAGATTATGGGATGAGATGATAACGAAGAAGCTAGAAGCTCGTGAACGCTACCACGTTGAAATTCCTTCAAAAATTAGCCTAGATTTGGCTTTCAAGCAGATTGTTCAGTCTATCCCCACTCACCGAAGAAGTTTCAACATACAGCTAATGCCTAATAGCTTCATGAAGTACTTTTGCAAGGAGATTGGTTCACAAATGAATTTCCTACACGTTACGCTCAACTACCAAGTAGACGAAGCAAATGGCCATTTCTTCTCGTACCTCGGCAGATTTTGTTCCAAACTGACTGAGCTCAGTTTAGACTTCAGCGATTGCCGGGGGTTCATGATCGAGGACTTGGCACTGAAAAACACTTACATACCGGTATTAACATTGGAAGGGCGGAATGAAGCTGGGAAGAATCGAAGATATTTGCAAAGTATCTGTCTACCCCGATGCCCTTACTTACGCAATGTACGGTTTTCTGGGAACACGGTCGAATTTATACAGTTTATGACTGCTGTACTTGACAATGCTCAAAAAGCAGAAAAAATAGTTACCTTGGAGTTTTACTCCCATAGTAGAGCTGATGTGGGAATGGACCTTATTCATTTTTTCAAGTCTTACCGTTGGAAAAGTTTGAAGAAGCTGAATCTTCGCTTTGTTCACTTTGTAAGCGTTAAGGCCGTACGAGAGATCCTGGCGCATTTAAGTAGCTCCCTGGAAACTTTAGTTATTGAGTACGACAATCCTGACATATCCTTAGAACTGCCGGTGGAAGAAAATTTTATCATCCCTCTCAACATGCCACATTTGCGTCACGTTAAAGTCAATGAACAGTCTACAAAAGTACTTATTAATGCATTATGCTTGCCACAACTTCGGTCGTGCAGCTGTGCTTACAGTGTGATGGGACGCGGAGATTATTTCAAACAAGCTTGGTCTGAAAGCGAAGTGCGATGGAAAGTAGCAGACCATCAGTTGGAGTCTTTAACAATTCTTGAGAACTCGTTGGATATGCCCGTGTTCCAGTTGTCGACGAAACCATTCAATTGCTTGAAACAATTGCATCTGGAGCACGCCAGCAACACGATGCTAGAAGTAATCTTCTCCACTCAATGTAGCCTGGAGAGACTGAAACTACAAAACGTATATTCTCTGAAGGTACCAACGTGGGACTGGAAAAGTGAGATTGATTTGTCTTGCAAAAGCATTGATTGGGATGAACTGATGACTGGGCTCAAAAAGCCTGAAAAACCACCACCTGGAGCAAGTAAAAGAAAGCGCAGGAAATATCAGAAGCAATTAATGCTGCCTCTTGAGAAAATTGGACCTTCCATTACCAATTTACGAAGTGAGTTACAGCTTAAAACTTGCATGAATTTGTTTACGACTTAAGTTGCATAATGTATTGCAGCTCAATTATCTGACGAAAATTATTTAATTTTTTGCTACAACAGACCTTCAATATCTTCACATCTTCTTTGAATCTTCATCGACGAAACTAACAGACTTCACCATTCATCATGGGCTTACACACTTGAAGACACTCCAGTTTGTTGAGCTTAATCAAGTAAAGGTAAGTTGCAAGTCTGCAATGAGCGTCAAACGTAGCATGAATAGGTGAAAACATACGTTTTACTTTCACGTGTCTTTTTCATTCCAACAGTTTTCGAAGACCGCCATGAACGATTTGGAAAGCCAGCTTCCCCCATTTTGCCGACTGATCTTGCACAGAAAACGTAAAATCCCTAAGAGGGCAGCGTTTCTAAATACCACACAAATAGTTTAAGACAAAAATCTTTAGTTTCTCTATGACTATAAACTGGCAGGACTATTTAAGCAGATTCCTCCGACGGAAAAGGCGAAGGCCTAACATTGTAGTGTAGTTACGCTTTGGTTAGAAGTTTTGGGAAACTTCTCACGAGTGGGTATGGTATGTGGTTAGCCAGTTAATTAGTCTTGACTTGTCATTCGACAAATGGCGTGTAATAAGTTCACAGGTGTAATACTTATTGTCTATAGCATAGGCTAGGCTGCATAGCCGTTGTAAGTTAGTCAAGTATCTTTGTCTTGTTCCGCTTGACAGTATTACAACAGCGTTACTTTTACTAAACTGTTGCATTTATGACAAAAATTCATCACAACAAAAATTATATCTTATTTTGCTGCGATAGTAGCTACGCTAGTTTATTTTTACGCTTCTCGTAATAAAGGCATGCATCGTATCCAACTATTTTGATGCCAGACTTCAGTGCTATCAACTTTGAACGTAGGGATTATGAATTATCATCCTCTGTGCCCTTCAAGTTTTCAAGTTCCAAAATGTGTGAGATGATTATCCACCACAGCATCACTATTTTATTAGGTAAAATATGAACCGACTCAGCTAGTTCATGAATGCTATTGTTATTATTCCATTATTGCTGGTCGTGTAAGTAGACATTTCAACCATCTTAAGAATTCTCGCTCATTTGAGTATTGACATCGGCAACCCACGAATATCAATTTGTTGGTTAGTAAATGAGTATAAGACATGCGGATCTTGCAAGTGAATTGTGCTAACTTGTTTTCTTTTTCGTTTAGCGATGTAAATGGGTTATATTTTAATTATCAGGTTGGCAACAGATTAATTCTTGTGCGGAGATCAAATATAATGCACCAACCATCTGTGTTGCCCGAAGTAGATAAGATAAAACTTATTCAAGAGCAAAACCTAAGAATCCCTGAGGCACAATTTTTTGCTGAAGCAGCACCAAAAATAAACGATTGTTGTTTTAATTCGAATATAAAGCTACTCTCGCTTACAAAATTATGTCATGCCACATACGCATCGGTAAACAAGTCATTCGGGCTCATTGCAACACGAATTAATGCTCTAGGTTATAAATACCGTACAGTAAAGCCAAGGCTTTTCCACCAGCGAAACGTCAATCAACGCACAGAAAACAAACAATTCTCAAAGTCTTCAAAGTTTAGTATCTGTTTTGAAGGATAATACCGTCGTGCTATTTCCACTGGGAACTGAACTAATTACTTGAATAGGAAGAGTGCTTAGAGTAGCAGTAGGCTTATTAATGACTGTTGTAGCTATAGCTAAAGTTTTACTAGTCCTAACTCACACTTTAGCGATTCTATCTCTGACGCCCACTTAAATCTAACTCGCACAATAACACTCAATCACTCAATTCGTCTGAAAGTAGATTGAAATCGGTGCTACTTTTGGCTCGGCAAGGGTGATATATCTATAAATAACGAGCTGACTTACAAAAACCAGATGGATAGAACCTGTAGCACTCGTGTTCATTGTTGATCAGCTTAGGGCTGACAGAGGCAAAATTATATACTNGATGGATAGAACCTGTAGCACTCGTGTTCATTGTTGATCAGCTTAGGGCTGACAGAGGCAAAATTATATACTCGCACTAAAATCAGTCACTCCTACTGAGCCAAAAGACTGAAAGGAGACTACAAAAATTGAATCTGCGGAGTCTCCCCGCAGTAATGGAATCTGTATTTTACAGCCTGAACACTTTTCACAGCTCATCCCTATTTGCGAAGGAATATCGACTTTCAGACGGGGCAAGTCGTTTGAACGTTGACTCAGGGGGATTAGTTGGAACTTGATGTTGACTAACAACTTCTTGATTTTGTTCCGTAGGATCAGGGCCGTAATGATACTCGCGGTGCAGTTTCCCAGAATGTAAATTAGCGATGAACTGTTTCACTTTTCCCGGTTCTTCCATTTGCTTCGCATCGGGGAATAAGTACATATGCCGGAAACTGTCGATAGCAATAAGCGGAAGGTCCTTTTCCGACTTGCCCAAATGATGCAGTGGATGCGCGAATTTCAGCCCATCGGCAGTCAAAAAGGTTATGCTCTCTGTAGAATAAGGTGCATGTCACGTTAAAAGTCAGCAGATTCTTGCAAACTAATTACTATGGTCAAACAAACAAGTGCACATACGTCTTTCCTCAAGCAGTTCGCGTTGAACCAGGTTGTTGAATCTCTTAATACTTTCATTATCATCTGGATGATGAAATAATATTAGGAACGGCAATCCTTCTTCAGTCATTTCTTCCGCGTTTTCAAATGTTATCTCTCGCACTAATGGTACACATTTAGCTTGTATCCAGGCCAAAAGTTCATCGAAACTTTCGAGATTGCCCATGTAGGTTTCGTCTTGGTCTACGGATCGAGTTCGGTCAGGACGAAAAGCAACAATATCATGGTCTGGTGGATGCATTTGCTTGGACGCATCTCTGCAAAAAAAAACAACTAGATATTTCACCTGAGATTTTCTAGCTTAAATTCATAATAATCCATCCACCTTACCCGAATCCAACAAAGAAAGAGCATTCTTCCTTTAGCGTACTGGCAACACGTTTATAATTTTCGAAAGCTTTGGAGGTGTTGGTGCTCATGTATCCAATGAACGCGCGCTTCTTTTCCTAAGAGAAAAATCAAAACCCAATAAGAAGATATTTAAAAAAAGCAGTCCACAACGAGAATTTCATGTCTTTAAATCTCGCATACATCAACATTAAGTATTTCGGTTAATTCCTTGAACTCGTGGATTGGGCTTTCTAGCTGCTTTTTAATGTATTCTAGGAAAGCTTCAGGAGAACGTTGACCACGGTATTCTTTTTTCACGGGAATGCCGTTTCGAATCAGCTTCAATGTCGGATACTTACTGACTTTGTATCTTGCAGCAATGGAACCTGCACAATAAAGGTGGTTTTGAATTTCCTTGAATTGACCAGACACTTAGAACACATAAAAATGAATATCCATTAGGCAGAACTTACTTTGTCTCTCGCTGTCAACTCTACCAAGTACAACTTTACTGGTATCTCCGATTTCTTTACTAATTTTGTCTGCTGCCTCGTCAAATATCGGTGCCAGTAGATTACTAAAGCGGCACCAGTCCGCATAGAAATTCACGAAAACTAATTCGGTAGAAGCTGTAATATTATCAAACCACAATTAAACATCCGATTCTAAGACAAAGCTAATGAGAATACTTTTTTGACCGTGTACCTAATGTAGAATCAAAGTTATTAGTATTGAACTCCACTGCTCCACTATCAGTCGGGTTATGGAATGCGATGAAGATCTGTAAGGATTAAAAATATCAATAATATTTGTCAAACTACTTCAGCACTATCTCTAGCAAATCGTCGCGAAGGCTATGTGGCCTAAAAATTTCAAAAAAGCCTCATAATCTTACCAGGTATAAGAAAATGAATGAACTTTGTACAAGGCGGTGGGGCGATCTCCACGGTATGACTTGAAAGTTTGCCTTATCCATGTTACAATCGAACTATTTTGTCAATCACAATCCGGAATTTGAGCACAAGCATTCAATTCGGCAATTATTATTCGTTGCCAAAGCTGAAGCCACTGATGCTGTGACGATATTAGTCAGAGTTGCGTGTATTCCAGTTTCCCAATCACTCAACTGCTGTGGTTGGAGGAACCGAAGCGGTGTCCTGTAACAAAGCAGAACCCTTTTTTAAACAAGAGCTTTAAAACGAATCATTGCCACATCTTCTGTTCGAATCATGTGTCCGACAAACAGACCCTACGAAATATGAGTACTATCATGATACAATTCTTCAATGACTAATACTAATAAGTAAGGACGCTACATCACAATACCGCTTCTATTAATAGGTCACGCGATTCTAATCTAATCCAAAGAATGAACCGAAACGGTCATTAAATTGCAATTCTGGAAAGGTCCGAACCTAAAATATTTTGTTAAATCTGTATTATTTCAGCTTTTATGGCCTATGAGGCTGAACCGCTTCGGACCTTTAGGTAACCAGTAAAACTTGCGAACCCATGAATCCTTAGGCTCGTCTCCTTTAGAAAAAGCTAGGATTTTAAATGTATCCAGTTACGATACACATTTTCTAATCTGTCTCTAAGACAATACCTCATTGAACCATCATTCATCCATCCATAAGAACGCGTTTGCTTGCAACCTATGTAGAACAAAGTGTACCGAACTTACTGAAGGAAAGGCTATACTTTGACATGATTGGGTCTAGCTCCTGGTTCAACATCTAAAATCTATATGAAAGTACCGCACCTTTGCAACGTGAGCCACTACAATTTTTCAAGAATCCGATGTCAGAGTCATTTCATTAAACATTGGAGCATCCCATCACTGCTACTCCTAGACTGCCGACACAGAATTGGATTTCAGGATCATACTTAAATTCGCGAATCAACTATGATAATCGTGCAAACGGCACTTAACCATCAATTTAATGAAGCGTATCATTTTGTAATGACAAAATCCGTGAAGTTTAAATGACAGGTGATTCTTTCTCATCTGACTATAAAACTGAAGGGATAGCTTTTAAAATTTTCTCTCATCGGAACAAATTTTCCGTTTCCGGCATTAGTAATGTGCTAAATTAAAAAATAATAAACCGCATAACCCACCTTAAGTCAAGCACCGTCCGGCTGTCTTCCTGTATAGTTTCACTTTTGCACCGCTGATGTATGCAAACTGTCGAGAAGACACCAGGTTGTAAAATTGCAAATAATTTTTCTGATTCCAATTACGTGTCGCTATTAGGATATTCGCAGTCCTGCCTCACCACGCATGCTGCAGCTGTGCTGTGCGGTCTTCCTTAGCATGTAAACTCCAAAAGGTAGTGGTATTCGGAGCTCATTGCAGGGTAAATGCAGTAGTTAGTAGTCGCGAGAATGTAGCAATGTAGCTTTACCATGTACGCGGTTGTAGACCAACCCCAAGGAACTACATAGTATGCTTCATCTGTGTGTGATCTCCTGCCTCGCCTAAAGCCTGCTAGAATCATTGGTGTGTATACATATACGGCATTGCTTGTCAAGCGTATAAAACAGTTCCTGTATTTATTTATGTGGTTATGAAACGCACGCCTAACCTGACATTCATCAGAATTAAAAGTAGACTGATATACTTGTCAAAGTATATCATGATTTCATGTGGCCTTAAATGCGTCGAAATCTTTCCAAGCTCAGCGTTCCACTGAAAAGTTTGTTATTAAGTTGTAAAAATACACAGCTAGAGTAAGACGTTCCAATCTCAGTCAGTCAACACTCATAAGTTCAAGTTCCTTAGCTAGCTAATTCAGCTGTCATTAGCCTAGACGCGATGGTTTGCGATATCAGCGACCAACATGGCCTTTTGGACTTGGATTGCAGCGCAGCGACATTTGGATTAATGCTTGCGAATTCAACGTATGCGCAATATCACTTCATGCGGTTGGACGGAACTGCCTGTCAACGCATGGTGAAGTTTCTAGAAACATGATTTGACACCCTTTTACTAGAATGCAAGGCCAAATGCATGCTTCCATGGATTCATTCTGGGTCCATGAGAAGTGTGTCAGGCGTAATTACTTTCCAAACATTACGACACTAAGCCGATTTAACCGAGTCGGGAAAAATTTTCGCCTGCCTTCTACCAAGTTGAACTCAAGTTAACGCTGAATGTGAAGTTTAAAAACATCTCGAATGCCCTGCATGCGCAGCTTTTGGACCACCAATAGAAATGCGGAAGAGAAAGTCTACCCACGGACGCGCAAGGAAAAGCTTATTATAAACTGCTAAAACTAGCTCATGATACAAACATGTCATCAACCACTTCAACCACCATCATTTTTATGCACATGGTCTTAAATTCTACTAGAGCCACCCACACTGACTTACGAGATTTCAAAAATGATCAATAAGGTCACAATCTAAAATGCTTTCATCACGACTCATAGGATTGTCTACAAGTTTGATGATGTGCAATTTGCAATATAACACATGTAATATAGTGGAAGTGCAGTTGAAAGTTTCAACTTGAAACGTTTCCGATTTTTGCAGAACCGAAACTGTTTCGCAATGCGGGCTTTCGGTAGCGACCAAGACACACACCGCGAAAACCCGACGTCGGAGACAGAGAACTACCTTTTTGTTCGCCAATTGAATCCCTAGGTGTACATACTTTATGGAAAGCCGGATACAATGAATGAAAACATCAACTCGAGGGGGAGAGTCAACCTATTTTGTTGCATCCTGGGAGAGTATCCATGGGTTGAAGTTGGAAGAACTTTTTCTTTTCAGCATTTTCTCCTCTGAAGAAGACGTGAGGTGTCTGCTGGATTCTTTTTATCTCTGTTTACGGTAAGTGCACTGAAACACTTAATATTTCTGTTAGCCAGTAAATGAACAATTTGAATGTCACTACTGTACTAGAAACTCCGCATTCGTCATTTTCTACAACAAACTTCTACTGTGTTAGATATTGGTGGGCTTGGCTCCTTTGACGAGTATTTGCCTGGCAACAACTTTTGTTGCTACGTGACATTTAAATGCTTGGAGGAGTTAATGAGGTGTCGGGGTCGTCGGGAGGGACTCGTGTATTATGTTGTCTTTGCAAATTCTGTAATACGATTCCTCATTTGCAGTTACTGGCTAAGCAAAGGCTGAAAATTCTTTTGACTGATTATTGACCAAGAACCACTACCGCATTCTCTAGAAGAATCACCTGCAAATCTTAAACTAGTTGATTCAAATCTTCAAAATGTCTGGTATACGAAAAGCATCTCATGCAGGCAGCTGGTACTCGGGCTCAGGTTTGTTTCACGCTGATTGTTACGTTACAACTGACGTAGTTTCTAGAATTTTCATGTTCTTCTTCTTCTGTCTAGCGTCATCATAATCTGAATGCATTATTTATAGCGAAGGAGTTGAACAAGCAATTGGAAGGATGGTTAAGCAATGCGCAGCTGACACATGGACCAGCGCGGGCCGTGATAGTACCGTAAGTGGGGTGTAGTAAAATGCGAAAGTGACACAGCTGCATTGTGGCAAGGTTGAATTTAATTACTGAAATTGTAATGTAGGCATGCTGGTTACGTCTACTGCGGAGATTGCGCTGCACATGCCTACCGGCAGGTATTTTCAGTCCATGAGCAACTTTTGTGCTGTGAATGTACTGTAGCTATTGCCAGGATTATGACCTTAATTTGGTCCGTGAAATTCTTTAGATTAGTCCGAGTGTGGTGCAACGAGTTTTCATTCTTGGCCCATCTCACCACGTGCGATTGGGAGGTTGTGCGTTATCTACTGTGGCCAAGTATCAAACGCCGTTGTATGACTTAACTATCGACCAGCAAGTATATGCGGAATTGGATGCCACCGGGGCCTTTGAGCGAATGTCTGTCGGTGTGGATGAAGATGAGCATTCTTTGGAAATGACTTTGCCTTACGTGGCGAAGGTGATGGAAGAGTAAGTCCTACTACTATCATAAAATTTCGCTCCAGAAGGCTTGAGAACTATACAAAATTTTTGCCAATATTCTTGACAGGTTCAAAAATAACTTCCGAATCATACCTGTGATGGTTGGATCTCTAACGCCTGAGAAAGAGGCTTTTTATGGGAAAATATTTTCACCTTACTTGACGGATCCAGCAAATTTGTGAGTGTTTATTTCAAGTCAGCATGTTTGATAACTTTCTACGACTCGAGAATTCATTAGTTATACTGTTTAACTCGTGCAATTTGTTTTTACGTTCCAAGATTTGTAATTTCATCGGACTTTTGCCATTGGGGTAGTCGTTTCCGATATACGTATTATGATGAGTCCAAGGGACCAATCTACCAATCGATACAGCAGCTTGACAAGCAGGTATGCTCTTTTTCTCTAGTTCATTTGAAACTAAGATTTAAGTATATCAATGCTGATAACTTTTAACGGTTTATGCATTTTTGTGGAAGGGAATGGACATAATAGAGACTCTGAGACCAACTGATTTTACGGAATACTTAAGGAGGTACCAGAACACCATATGCGGCAGGCATCCTATAGGTGTACTTTTAAATGTGAGTCCTTCAATTGAATTTAATGAAAATTAGTTTCTCATGCCTTAAGTTTCATCTTCCACTTACTGATTTCCTTTTTTCCTCACAGGCTGTAAACAGCCTGCCGGACAGGGAAAAGCAGCGACTTAGTCTCCGATTCTTGAAGTATGCTCAGTCAAATCAATGCCACACGCACGCAGATTCATCTGTCAGCTACGCGTCGGCCTCTCTCATCGTTCAGTAATGTCATGGCAATAACTCTCACGACATTGTTGGTTCCAACCAGTGTTCCAGTTCCAATAAGGTCGCCTAATTTTCTTACTTTCGTAAATTGCAATTGCGTACTGCTAACTCACCGTGTGAGAATTGTAATCGTGCAACTGTATTTGCACCCATGAAAAATTTCTGCTAACGGAGTATTAACGTTTCTCAATTTCAGATAGTGGGTAACTGTATGATTTAGTACTTATTAATAACTCTCCATTTTCCTTTTCGTGGCTTTAAATGCTTTTTGTAAGATAAGAGTAAGCCTGGCTTTTTACAAGGGAATTTGTAAATTTGGTAAAAATAGGACATGTAGTTAAACTTTGAATAAAAGTTTCAAAAGTTAATCTAAATCATGAAAGTTTGCGATAGTAGCGCCCCCGCAACACTCATATAAGCTTTTTGTGCATAGCAACAGTATCGAACAAATAAGTTTCAAAGAAAGAAAACCATTTCTTCCAGTACTTCTTTTTGCGTTGGGCAGACCCTTTATTAGCTCGTAAAGGTTTGTTGCATTGCCATTTTACAATTCTGTGTTACGGCAACACTGAATTTCTCTTTTTCTCCAACAAACAAGTAGGGAAACCGAAAACACGAGTTTCATACGGAATCTTTCGCCATGGCTGATTTGTTTGACAAAGCACAAGCCATCTGGAAAGCATTAGATGATATGGCAGCGAAGAATCCAGAAGCTTATAAAAAGTTTATCCACGATCAGCTTCACGGAGATGACGCTCAAGAGATTAGTAAACATTTCGGAATCGGTGCTAGAAGTTCAGACGGGGATACGAAGAACTCAAAAAAGTCATCCTTAAATAACCCTTTGCATACCTGTGTGAAAGCAAAATCTGAAAACAGAGATCTGAGGGCGCCCTCCAGTTCTCGTAATATTTCCCTTTCATCGCTGGTACGCGAAGTCTATGTAGTAGTAAACAAGGTTCAGTTTTTTTATCTGTAAGGAAGCAATTTGTGTAGCTAATCTACTGCACCTAATTGTTTCAGAGCAATCTTGTCGAAACCCAGGAGGATGACGAAGAGACATTGCAAGAACTGAAAATCCCAAGTAATGCTGCAACGTCTGTTTCGAAATCAAAAGGAAAGAAGCTGATTGAAGAAATGTAACAAAGAGGTTTGATTTTTAGCAAAGCTTTTTATTTCGCTGCGTTGCACTGCGATTGGTTGCGTGGGTTTTATTTACACATGCGGTGAGCTGTAGCAGCTCCTTAAACTTCAGTCATTTGCGATTTATCAGTGCAATTGTTGTACTGCATACATATTTGCTAAAATTAGAATAGACTGTACACCCTGCCGATTTTAGTTACTTGAAACCAATTGTAAGATTGAACTCCAACCTTTGTCATCTTAATAAAAATAATACCGCCGGACATGGATAGCATTCCACAGTCTCGTTCTCAAACTTGAAGATTTTCAGACTCTTTACCAGCACGTCATGGTTAGTAAAACGCTTTAGAAGCTATCGTCTCATAATCTGAGCTTGAATGACCTCGATATTTCAAAGTAGCTTTAGCAACAATATAGTTCACATAGTTGTTGGCAAATCTCTGAAACCACTGAAACCTTAGTAAGGGCTTGATGATCAGTCGCTTCAAGAATCTACGCCATTTGCTTCGCGGTGAAGCTTTTTTCCATAACTCTACCGCTGGCACATGGACGTAATCTTCCAACAGGTCAATCAGTACACCATCTAAAGTCAGGAACGGAATGATATGGACCATACCCTGCAAATATTAAAGCGTAAAGTTGAACGTTTCAGTAAAGCGCACCGGTTTATTAGTACCGATTTGAGGAAAGTCATGATACTTACATCCGTCAAAGCCTTCCACATGAGGCCATTTTCATAAGTTACTAGCGTGAATGAAGGTAAATACTCAGTTTCATACAGGTACAGTGAAATTTCACGGAAAGATTCCACATCTTTGGCAAGACAAATGTTGTATTGTGGTTCCATCCCAAGGCAGTGTCCGATAATAGCCCACAGATGAATATAAGCTTCGAACTGCTCTTGAGTTGCTTCTAGTCCAAGACTCTTTGAGAAGAGTAGCGGCATCGACACAAAGCTCCACTGTGTCAGTGCCATGTCAAACTGGCTGAAGTAATAGGTTGTTCTATCATTTATTGCAGATGGGTTGAATGGATTGCCGTTAGCTACTGCTTTTTCGTGGATTGCTCTGCCATACTCAGATGAAAGGAGGTCTGTCAGAAAACCTTCCCAATACTGATTATTATCCTGGATGACTGCGTCATCATCGGACTGAACTATCGGCTTGGAGAAGTCAGGTGCTGCTTGCTGGACCCTATTGCCCATACAGGCATGTACTTTCCGAACGTTTTTAAGGCTTGTGAAGAAAGGGCAGTTCGTATCATTCACAGCTGCAGACTCGTACCACAACTTGACCTGAAGCATCGTCGCCAGGTAACGTTTCAAAGATTTATCTCCTGTGTGGGATTTTCCCGTGTGGTACAAAATCTTCAAGCCACTGGACCCCAACAGAAAGTATAGCCCCATCAAGTGCGACAGAAACACTGCGTATAGCTTCTCCTGTGCGAACAGCTGACCTTTTCTTGCCAGCCGAAGGTCAAACCAAGGCGGAAGAGCATCAAATGTGAATTCCCCACTGTCACCGAATCTGAACTTTCCCGATCGCAACAATTCCTTCGGGAGACAAGTGGGAGCATTGAAAAGGTCGGGTGAAGAGTCGCTCTTGCTATCTTTTTGCACAACAGAGATCAACTGTATGGACGGCATCCCACCTTCCTGAGCGTTTGCAGCTGCAGGACAATTGACTTGGACAGCAGCCTCTCGAATGGCATGTCCAGCGTTGGACTGCAATCCGTCAGAAGCTCGCCTTTCCATGGAATTTTCACAAACCATGGCTAGTACTGCAAACAACGAGAGACAAATAAACCCGTTAGCTCATTAAGAAAATCACTTGCGTTTTAGACCACATAATAACACTGTTCCACTGTTCCAAAATAGCTATTTGTCTCTCTCTCTCTTTCATTGTACTGGAGTTACATAATGTGAAGGTTATACAACGTAAATCTAGCCCTGGTTTTACAGAGGAAAACACTACATGTAAACACAAGGGAAGTAAAACTTGGAAAGTCCGCGGACAGCTGGGAATCTAGTGCGCATATTCTGGATGATCGGGATCGTATATGATCATGTGCCGTACTAGAATATACGATGGGTACAAAGCACTCTTGTGAAATTAACGGCACGAATGCTCCACTAGAAATGGGAATCGGGAGCTAAAAGCCATTCTGCTTACCGGTGGGGCAACTTGCACCGTAACGCAACAGATCTACTGCGAGCGATAAAACGAAAGAAACCATTCTTTTGCACTCAATGCCCTAATCATTACCCATCAGGTCAAACTCACTTGTCACGCATCACATCACGCAAAGGAAAATGTCGCCGCGTGTGAAAAAACACCTTACCCGGAACCAGATAGTTACGCTCCTCGTCTTTGTTCCCGGTAATGTCAGAGAAGAGCTGTGAGTCTCTAAATGGCCAACGTCAAATAAAAATGTCCATGCAACTTGTATGGAAAGGAGAAAGTTTATTCTTGCGGGTTTAAAATGTGGCTTGGTTTTGCTTCGTTCTTCCTATGCTTCAGGCTCGGAAAACGTAAAATTTTTATTCCCTACGTTTCCGAATATAATTTTGCTTACTTCACATTATTATTATGCAACGAATTCTCAAAAATCAACTCAGAAACAACAGTTCAGCAGATCTACTGCCTTCGTCAGAAGATAAAACAAAACTGAATCAGAATGCTTTACAACAGTTCTGTGCTCGTTGCATGAACTGGTCCTAGTAATATATCTGGAGCCAGTTGTAGACACGGAAGCCTGACTCACTCATCCTCAAGTGCTAATCCTAGCCTAAACTAAGACTTTCTTTGAGATTTTTAGATTCTATCCTAGACCGAAGCTTCAAAGCTGTAGGCAGCTATACAGAGGCGCCTTACTAGCTTTTCAAAGGTTATGAGAAGAATAACAGTCACAAAAAATTGCAGTTTGAAAGGCTCCTAAGCACTATTCCTGCTTCTCGTAAAAAATAACTTGTTTATATTGTTCTCAGCGACGAAAATGTATGTACAATTACTAACCGATGTGAGTCGAATTGAGCGACTAGAAACTACAAACGGATGCGTCCATGATAACTTTCGCAAATTCACTTTACTCCAGAACTTAAACATTGTTTACAAAGAAGTGTTGCATGTAGTACTCATTTCAGAGCCATAACCTTGGCTTTGACATGCTAGAATAGCGCATTGCTTGGCAATTGCACTTGCATAATTTGCAAGTGGAAGTAAATCAAACGCTCTCAGCCAGTTTGGCAGCCTTATCACATCATTACATGCAAGAGCTCATGTAGATCTCCAGCTCATACCTGTCTATGTTTATGTACAGGATTTCTTCCATCGTATCGTTGATTCAACCGTCAAGGCATAGCTAAACGAGCTATATACGTTAACAATTAAAGCTACCTGTCTAACCCATTTGGCTGACAGAGTTTAGTTCCCCTCATCTCGTAGTCAGTCTTCTTGAATGGAGTGACTAACTCCAGATGCTACTAGAATGTCATAAGAGCTGCGTCCAGGAGAATCGGATTAGTTACATTTTCTTCAAGTTTGCTGACTAATGAAAATGTCAACGAAAATGAGGTCGAGAGTGTCATCCATATTGTTTTTTGCGTAGCTCAAGTTCTGCTCATCCGCATTATGGCGTCGGATTTGTGTGCCCTGGCATTTGACGCGGTTGGGAATAGAATGGAGTCTTCGAAGAAAATCAATGCCATGATCATCGTGATCATGAACGCGAATTAATTACTATTTCCGCCCCTTCACGGCTCAGCAGCATGGGAATAGAATGGAGTCTTCGAAGAAAATCAATGCCATGATCATCGTGATCATGAACGCGAATTAATTACTATTTCCGCCCCTTCACGGCCCAGCAGCTGCGAATTCGCAAACGTGACTCACAACCTCCAGTCCAGGTTAAGATTTAATGACTTTTAGCCTATCTTGATCTTGATTATGTCCAGCAATTTGGGATCTTTCTCGTTTACTGTGCTTTCAAAGCTACACAGAAGGCGCGTGTATGGAGACGAGACCGTTTCCCGTGTCGGTGCAGCCAGAATAAGCCTGAAACGGTCGGTATTTGCAAGATATTGTGAAAATGAACGGGACTTGATTTGTACTGCTCATTAGAAAACTGTCAAGCGCGTTTTTGCTCCATGTTTATTATTTTGTGTTCAAAGTTAAAGTAACTGGAGTGAGAGGGAGAATAAGACAGATTATGAGACTGAGAGATAACTGTTGTGTCTCTAGGTAATTATTACGGTGCAGTGTAAACTCAACTGCGAACCCGTATGCTTTATGGGGCCTTCGGTGCAATGTGCGGTCGGTATACATATGGCATGGCACATCTCGACAAATCCCTTCCTAACACATGTTGCGACTCCGCGACTGTTCATCAGTTGTTTTGTACCAAGCCAAGCGTATAATACCGTGACTTTGGAGTAGGTGCTAGCTATCGTACTTGTAACCTTAATTAAAGTAGTTGACAATTTAGCTGTAACATTAACTAAATTGTCAAATTTTCTACCTGAAAAAATCGAATTAGATTATATGTTCTTCGACTAGTATTAAAAATTGCAAGTGTCAATCGATCTGTTACAATTGAATCCAAGAGCAAACAAGTGAAAGTTGCCGAAAGTGTTAATTAATTAGGATTGCGACTATACTACGTAATTGTTTGATCTTCTTACTGAGTACTATTTGTATCTGCATTAATACTCATATGCTCAACATAATAGGAATAGTCGGAGTATTTAAGTCTTGTGGAAACAATATTTTTACTTTTAAAAGGTACGCTCGTATTTTCAATATATTTAGGTTCAAACATTTGACAAAACTTTTATTTATTCTGTCAAGGTATTAGCAAAATGGGTTCAAAATGTCCTCCATTACACCAAATAGTCTAGTTTTGTGTGATAAGGAAGTATGACATGAATTGCATGACTGCTCTGTGCTGATTCTTTGAATATTTTATGTTCCCCTAGGTTGGCGTGTTCCTCAGCCTATAAATTTTCAAAAGTTATCATTAAAAGTACGATACTTTTGTGGTCAATCGGCGACAGAGTTGCGCTTTCTTCGCCTCAAAGTCCGAACATTTTCGTGATCAAGATGTGCGCTTTTAAGTATCCGACATCGCTAATGGATTCGGGACATTGACATGCACCACTGTGAGAGCGACGCAAATTCTTAAAAGTTATATCATACGTGCCTAGACTGTCATACGTAACAGCAGTGACAAATAGTGCGTTTACGAGTACTTTGCGCGGATCTAAATTCTATAGTGTTCTAGTGTGCAGGAAATAATCGAGAACAAATGTTGTTTTCAAGCTTCGCCCACCTCCATTGATGATATTTATTAATGCGGTGAGTCACAGAAATTTGTCATATTTTCAGATGCTTACGTTAAAGCTTAACGGGAACGCGTATCTATTTCCACAATGAGCTCTTAGTTTTAGGTTAAGCAGGTCGTAGCTTTGGGAGCTGATTAGGGAAAGAGTGATTGGAAATTATCAGGAGTGTAATATACAGGTGATTTATACGGAGTTGTTGAAAATATCTAGGTAGTGGCTAAAGGGTGAATCCATATGAAGTTGCATTGATAGGCATTTTATCTTTTTAAGGTTTAAATAAATTGTGGCTTTATTTGCGCTACACTTAGCCTGTTTATGTAGTACCGTTTCGACTTCAAAAATGGATTGATAGGTATCATGATTAAAAGTTTTGCTGCGTCAATAAATTCTGTGTAGGTGTCATCGCGCTAAACGTCTAACACAATTTCGGAATCATTAGTTTTGAGAATGATTGTGGTAATGTCAAAATTGCGCTGCTTGCTTACAGGATGCAGCATCTAATTTCGCCAACTAGTGTGTTTGTGGCCAGCTTCATTTGGGAACAAGTTCGCCAGGAGTGATCATTTTCGATATGAGTGCAAAGGTGAAGACGATGAAACCTGTCATTGACTTCGGCGAGTGCGTTCGCGACTCGCCAAAGTTCCGAACTGAACTTGAAAATCAAATGGTCAATGTGGAAAATCTGGATGCAAAACTCGAGAAGCTTCTCAAAGCCAGTAACGCGATGCTAGATGCTGGCAAAGTCTTCTTGAATCAACAGCAGTAAGTTATTACAACGCTTTTTAAAGCTTATCCTGCTAGTGTGATGCTGTAATTATTTTAATTATTATTGCAGTCTATTTTATAATTCACTTGCGGAAGTCAGCGTACATTTTCGGAATGACATGCCCGTGTACACATCTTTTACTAAGTGCTCAAGTGGATTGCTGGAAATAGCTAAATTCCAAAGTACGCTACTGGATCAAATAAATCGTGCCATATGCAAAAACCTTAAAGACTTTCTATTGAAGTAAGTTCTTACATTGCTTGCTAGTTACATTTACCAATGAGTAGTGCTGGAAGACTTGCTTAAGTTAAAAATTTTTGAAATTTTGTTTTTCAAGGGACCTGCGAGCTTGTAAAGAAAGCAGGTCTTACTTGGAGAAATTGCAAGCAGATTATGATGGAGCCTTGCAAAAGAATTCATCTGTACCTAAGGGCAAAAATGCCGAAGCCGAAGAGGCTTCTCAGTCCCTCAAAACTGCACGGGTCAATTTCAGATCTGGTGCAGTGGATTTTTGCTATCAGCTGACTAGGTTTCAGCAGAAGAAGCGATACGAAATCCTAGATAATGTAAGTTCCGTGGACAGGCAGCGGGTAATACTATTTGCGGGCAAACTGGACTCTGATCGTCAGATTTTGATTTAAAGGTATTTTCTGTCGTCAACGCTCATAAGACGTTTTTTCATCAAGGATCCGATTATTTCAAAGATACAGAAACTGTTCTCAAGAATCTCAGTAACGAGGTAAGCAAGGATAAATCAAATTCATGCAGGCACATGCGTGTGCTGTGGCAGTGAATACAGTGTTTTTATCAGGGCTGTAAATAGTGGTCAGAAATGCGAGGAATGAATAAGCTAGTAGTAATCTGCTCGTTACTCATCGCCAATCGCCGTTTAATCGTTATTCATTGCTCGTTACTCGTCATGAATCGTCCATGACTCGTGCTTCTTCACTCGTTACTCGTCTAAATGTTAATTTAATCGTTACTCATTCTGTCTTATTCGCGACTCAGTTTTGATCGCGAATAAATTTTGTGATCATGTAAAAGTTACTCTTCATAGCCCTGATTTTTAAGAATTATTTGAATTACTTTACAGCTCAATGAAATGCGGTCGCAAGACATTCGCGCAGTGGAGTCATTACTTGATAGTCGAGGGATGATAATCCACCAAACGCCTGATTTTGTAAGTGGTAGTCGTAACGGATGTCTTATGCAGGGTTACCTGTTTCGGCGTGGTTCTTCTAAAACTTTCAAGTCCTGGAAGCGTAGGTGGTAAGTTCTTTCCTTATGATGCAAACAAACACTCAGCACATTCTGTACATTTACGTGCGTCCAATCCGACTCTCAACAACTGTTTGCCTTTGCAGGTTTGAGCTACTGGATGTTGGTCAGTTAGCGTATCGTAAACGGTCAGATGATCCCAAATCCATATTAGAAGAAGATCTCAGAATTTGCATGGTTCGACCAATGACCAGTGAATGCGACAGGCGCTTTTGTTTTGAACTGATATCTCCCAGCAAGTAAGGAAGATTTGTATCAAAATCTTTCAAACAAGCCAATATTTCTATCAAATTTAATGCTTTTCGCGTGGGCAGGACACACATACTGCAAGCAGACACTGATGAAGCCTTCCAAGCATGGGTCGAAGCACTGCAGCAGGCTATTACTCGTGCAATACACAATTCTCACGACGAAAGGCACGATGACAACTCGCCACCATTGTCAAAGCAGAATTCTTCATCAGATGTTTCTAAGATATCACTCGAAAATACAAGGTATATGTTCAACAAGAATTTTGTTGTATTTTTGTGCATTCTCGCATGTAGTGTCGCTAATCGCTACTATACTCAAACAAGTTCTTACAGTGTTATTCATATTTACAGGTTTCTGGAAAATATTTTTTCAGTTGCGGGTAACAATTACTGCTGTGATTGTGGTTCACCAGACCCTGAATGGGCTAGTGCAAACTTAGGAATCACTCTTTGCATCAGTAAGAAATAACGAATGCATAGTGCCAATGAATTTAAATTAGGAGATACTACCGTTAAGGCTAACCTTTCCTAATAATTATTTTGTAGATTGTTCTGGCGTTCATCGAAGTTTAGGAGTGCACTACAGCAAAGTCAAGTCTTTAAAGCTGGATACCTGGGAAGATGGCCTTTGGAGTGTTATGAAGGAACTTGGAAATGATCTAATTAATCAGATCTACCTTGCAAAAGCCGATGTTGTGGATGAGTTGGGAATAGAACGTGCTACACCTGATTGCTCAAAGTAAGATCATCTTTTTTCTTGCACTCTTTTTTACACTGTTTGCTAACTGGGAAGGATTATTTACGTTCACACATTCTGCAATTTTAGAGATGTAAGAGAAACATGGATAAAGGCCAAGTACGTGGACAAGACTTTTGTTTCCACTAAAAACTTGACTCGGGGTGCCAGTATGTACGTGAAATCAATCCAGGCGGATGGTACGAGTTCAGAGGATACTGGTGAAGAAGATCAACAGACAGGGGCTCGCAACTCAATTTTCAGCACCAGCGACCACTCAGAACCTGACCTCACAGAAGCTATAGCTAAGAGTTTAGAAGAAGTTCATAATAAGTTATTACCATGTGACCTAGACCCTGGATCAAGTTCCAAGGCCGTGATCATCCAAAAACCAGATGGTAAGTTTTTGAAATAACCTACTTTTATATCACAAAAATCATTCGATCAGCGGTGAACTTTGTCTTCAATATTTTGTAGTTAACCATTCTAAAGTCGATGATTTCAATTTACTGCTATTCCGAGCGGCTCGCGATGCTAACATAAAAGTTATGTGTGAATGCCTGGCGCTGGGAGCCGATAAAAATTGGGTGAACATTGACGACGAAGAATCAACCCCGTTACATCAGGCTGTATTAAGTGTAAGTGAGGCAGAAGTCAGTTAACAGAAACCAGTTGGTTATTTTGTAGCATTTTGCACCCATGGCACTAGTAGTAATATATCATATTTTTTAGGGCTCGGTCGCTGCATGTGAATATTTAATACTAAATGGAGCGCGAATCAATTCTATGGATGCAAAAAAAAGATCACCTTTGTGGCTGGCGACGCATAAAGGTATAACAACACATGGACTCACACAGAATCAAATAATATTTTGTCAGAGATTATGTTATTTTTCAATGGCGATGTATTTTTTACAGGACAAACTGGGCAAGTTTGTTTGTTTTTGCGGAGTCGAGCAGATCACAGTCTACCAAATATTGAAGGCCAATCTCCATTGGACGTTGCAGAATCTGCAATGCAGGCAGACATAGTAACACTATTACGATATGCCAAGGTGGACGAGCAGAATCGCTTTGAAGAAACTGAAACTGATGGTACTTTCCAGGAACTGATTCGTGATATTGCGCAAAAATCAAAAATGACGAGTTTCCTAGGAATAGATGTGTCAGATGTGAATAATCATAGCACAATCGATGGTGCTCGAGCAAGTCTTGCAGTTGATACTGTTCTCAATCAGGATTTATCTGGAACAACTTGAAACTAGCTATGGAAAAAGTTAGGTTTCATTGTGAAGAAACACTTTATGGCTAGAAACTTTTTTCTGCTTTGCGCCATTGAAAATCATTTCTCCTTGAAGAAAAGAAGTATAGGCGAGAATGGCAAATGCCATTTTTACGAGTTCCTGCATAATTTGCTTATGAGTTGCATGAGTTTCGTTTGAATGAATGCTTCAGTTAAGCAAG